>ML878894.1:5693-17129 GCA_009831015.1 Picea engelmannii
AAGGAAAGTCCATTGATCAAACTCTGTATAAAAGGCTAGTGGGCAGTCTTATGTACCTCACCGCCACTAGACCAGACATAATGTTTGCTGTAAGTCTTATCTCTAGATTCATGGAGTCACCCAAGGACTCTCATTGGCAAAGTGGTAAGAGAATTTTGCGGTATGTGGCTGGAACAGTTGATTATGGTTTATGGTATCCTTCAGAATCAAAAAGTGTTTTAGTTGGTTTTACTGACAATGATTTTGCCGGAAGCATTGATGACAGGAAAAGCACTTACGGTTATGCATTCAAATATGGATCAAGTCTGATTTCTTGGGCATCAATAAAATAGCCAGTTGTTACATTGTCTTCCGCAGAGGCCGAATATGTTGCAGCAACTTCCGCAGCATGTCAAGCTGTTTGGCTAAGAAGGTTAATGAGTGACTTATCACCAAAGAAATTGGAGCCAACTCCAATATATTGTGACAACATTTCTGCAATTACATTGTCCAAGAATCAAGTCTTCAACAAAAAGAGAAAGAACATTGATATCCGTTATCATTTTATTCGAGAATTGGTAAATGAAGATGTAATCACTGTAAAATTTTGTAAATGAGCAGATCAGCAAGCTGATATCTTCACAAAGCCTTTGGGCACAGAAACATTTGTATCACTCAGATCTAAGTTGAGTGTTGTTAGGTTAAATGATTGTCACGCTCCAACTTAAGGGGGTGTGTTAGACGAATAAGTTGAGCAAATCGCTCCTTGATTAGTTTAGTTAACTGTCAAATGTTTGGTTTCTTGTTTTCATCACTGAGTGAACTGTTAGACGCTTCGTTGTTTACAAAGCATTTCCTTGCATGTAATTCCTTTTATATATCAATTCAAATAATGAGATCCGGCGTGTGTTTTGTGCTATTCTGTTCTGCGGTTCTGTTAAAATCGTTTTCTGTTTTCTCTGTTCTATCAATCCGTTTTTCTGTTGCCGCAGATTTGTTTTCACGCCAGATGGAGCCGCGGAGCTGACATTCCCAACCTTCGCTACTTATTTGCCTACATCGACTCTTCTTCTACTGGACGTATCTACTTTGCTGGTGGGCACGACGAGCATGACAACCTTCTCGTGACTGCAGAAGCCTATGATGTAGAGGAGGATAAGTGGGAAATTCTTCCTCCTATGACCCAAGTATTGGAATAATGTAGAAATTAGATACTTAGTTAATATTTACGTAACTAAGTGATTTTGGGTTGTTGTGTGCTTGTCCAAATTAGGGTTTGCTAGTGGTTTCATATCCACCTTTGTAGGAGATCAGTTCAGGTTTCTTGTGCTATTTAAATGTAATAGTTTGGCTTCAGTAATGCAATCAAGTGAGCTCTGCTCACAGTTTGGTTCTTCCTCTGATAATTAATTTGGTATCAGAGCCGAAAGCTGGTGAGAGTCGTGGTGCGGAGTCGAATGCTGGAGAGAGCCGTGAGCATAAGGGCGCTGGAACTGTTGAGGCAGATCACTATCTTCGTGGAGATCGAGGGCGCCGAGGAAGTCAGGGAGACTGATATCTGTCTACACCTATGCGTGGAGGAGGAGAACGTCATTTGATACGTGTAGGAGAGGTTGCACGCTGAAGAGGCTACGTGAATTCATTGTGTCATATTCGTTGTATTTGTTGTGCCTCATAAATAGCCAAGCCCGCCTCTAACACCATCAGCATCCCCAGATTCAAAGACCTGGAGCACAGAGTGGAGAGTGGAGCATATGGTCTGCGCGCCATAGAGTCGTCGAACAAAATCGACATCTTCCGCCCCAGAAGTCTCGTGCTGGCCGATGCAAAGAAGGAGGCGATGAGACCGGGTATGTACAGAGACGATGTGAATGTCGTGAGCAGCTGGTCGTCGAATTTACAATAAGCGTTGGTGTGCACCCACTCCAGCTTCCTGCAATACAGAAAAAAAACACCTAGCAATGCTGCTTTTAGAGTGCTGTGTGGAGCAGAGGAACGCTGCTTTCAGAGTGCTGCATGGAGATTGTTGTGGTTTTCCCCCGCATGGAGCAGAGGAACGCTGCTTTCATTCAGTTTCCGAGTGGGCAACAGAACTGTATAAAGAAATATTTTGGATTCGCTTCGGCTAATAGCAGAGTCTGGACTTATTTTAGTGCTGCTGGAGTTTTGCGGTTATTCCAAAAGATTAGCGCTTGCGCGCAGAACATAAAGACCCAACTAGAGGAGAAAGTTGTTGCATTGTTGTTGGCATGAGAAAGATTTGGTGGTGGTAGCAAAGGTAATTTCTGAGTTTTTTTAAAGAATTTAAAATAGCAAATTCTTTAATTGATTCATACCTAAATGAATCAAATAAACTAGATGGATCCAATTATGTAAATTAAAAATTTAAGATGCAAACAGTGCTGGAAGGATCTGGGGTTTGGACTATTGTCTCGGAAGATGAGGCAAAGCCTACTACTGTTGCCCAAGATTGGGAGAAGAGAGAAAACAAAGCCAAAGTTTTCCTCATAATGTCTATAAAAGACAACATAATTCTGCACATAAGAGATTGCAAAAGATCTAAGGAGACATGGGACATCTTGAAAGGTTTGTACCAAACTGCTAATACAAACCGAGTTTTGTTTTTAAAAAGAAAATTGCTCTCAATCAAAATGGAGCAAAATGAAAATGTTACTAATTTCATTTCAAGAATCAAATATTTAAAAGATAAACTGGGTGACATAGGAGAAAAGGTCTCGCCCGCTGATCTAGTAACTGTCACATTAAATGGCATGCTAGAAGACTACCAAATGTTCATAATAGGTATTGCAGCCCGAGAGAAAGCTCTTACATTTGAAGAACTTGCAGGTATTCTTCTACAAGAGGAGGAACGTAGAAGCCATCTCACCGGAAAGCCTCCACATTCAGATTCGACATTGATGGCAAAGGGTAAAGGAAAGCCTTGGGAACGCCACAAAGGAAAGCCTTGGGAACGCAACAAAGGAAGCAAACCTCAACATGCAAAAGAACATAAAGGTATGACATCTCCTCGGTCTCATACAAATCAGAGAAAGAGTGATACATGTTTTAATTTTCGAAAAGCTGGGCATCATGCTAAGGATTGTTGGTATAAGCATAAACATGAGAACAAATATAGAAATTCAAGGGAGAATAGTAATTTTGCTGAAAGGGGTGATAATGGTAATGATGAATTCCACAAATTATTTATATCAGATGCTTCTTTGTCAGCTGAGATAGATGATGTGCATGCATGGTATGTATATTCTGGTGCATCGATCCACATGTCTTGTAATAGAAACTGGTTTGACATTTATTGTGAGACTAATGATGGTGCTAACATTTATCTTGGTGATGAACGGTCACATCAAATCAAAGGTTATGGGGATATCTCTATTACATTACCAAATGGTAGTATTAAACAAATACATAATGTAATGCATGTACTTGGTATAAAGAAAAATTTAATTTATGTTTCCACCATAGCATATCAAGACATGAAGGTAGATTTACTAAAAACACATTGTCTCGTGAAGGATGTAAAAGACCGTTATAAAGTAGTTTCTACAGGAGTCAGAGTTGGAGGGCTATACAATCTCGATGTGATGATGAAAGGACATCAAGCCTTGGCTTCAACAATCATTCCAACAGAGGTATTGTGGAATCAAAGGTATGGACACCTAAACTATAATGATTTGTTGATTCTTCAGAAACAAGGCATGGTGGAGGGACTTCCACTATTAAAGAATGAACATAGTGCATGTGATGGGTGTGCTTTGGGAAAGCAACACAGAGAAGAGTTTCCTTCTCACGAAGATAGAAGAAAGAGGGATATACTTGAACTTGTGCACACAGATGTCTGTGGTCCAATGCAGGCAAGGTCTGTTGGAGGAGCATATTATTTTCTTATTTTCATTGATGATTGCACTAAATACACATGGGTATAATTCATGAGAAAGAAAACTGATGTTTTTGAATATTTTAAGGAGTTTAAAAATTTGGTTGAAAAGCAAACTGGTAGGTACATCAAAATTCTCAGATCAGATGAAGGGGGAGAGTACAGATCTGGGGCTTTCGTCAAATACTGCAAAGAAAATGGAATTCTACAACAGTTCACGGTACCGCACACTCCTCAGCAAAATGGAGTGGTAGAAAGGAAAAACAAAACCTTGGTTGAATGTGCATGAAGTATGCTTCAAGGTAAAAATCTCACTAATGGTTTTTGGGCTGAAGCTATTAGAACTGTTGTTTATATGAAAATTAGAAGTCCTACTAAAAGATTAGATCATAAAACTCCATTTGAAGCCTTTTATGGTTATAAGCCTGTTGTGAATCATCTGAGAATATTTGGAAGTAAATCTTTTGCTCATATTCCCAAAGAGGATAGGAGAAAGCTTGATGCAAAATCCATCAAGTGTATTTTTCTTGGTTACTATGATGAGCATAAAGAATATAAGATGTTTGATCCTAAAATGCATAAAGTCTTTCCAAGCAGAGATGTATTATTTCATGAAGATACAGGTTATAAAGTAGATAGTCATAGTGAATGGCACATTCCTCATGACTATATTGTAGAAGATGCAGATGTAACACATCTACAGAAAGAGGATCAAGAGGAGGAACAGGAAAAGGTACAAGGTCAGGATCAAGAAAAGGTTGAAAGAACTACACCTCAAAGTAGAAGAAAATATGCCAGCACCAAGACTCCAAGGAGGAAATCTCGTCAGATTCATACACCTATCAGGTATAAAGTTTGGGTGGATGTAATGAAAGAAGAATATGATTCAATAATGAAAAATGAAACATGGGAATTAACAGAGTTGCCTGAAAGAAAAGTTCCAATTGGATGCAAATGGTTGTTTAAGTCCAAATTTAATGTTGATGGTAGCATAGATAAACATAAAGCAAGATTGGTTGCAAAAGGGTATTCACAAAAAGAGGGAATTAATTATGTAGATACTTTTGCACCTTTAGCTAAGTTAAACACCATTAGATTGATGATTGCATTAGCTACAAAACATAAATGGAGCCTACATCAGTTAGATGTGAAGTCTTCTTTTTTGAATGGAGAATTAAAGGAGGAAGTATATCTTGTACAACCCGAAGGATTTGTTAAACAGGGGCAGGAACATTTGGTATGCAAATTGAAAAAGGATCTATATGGATTAAAACAGGCACCCAGGTCTTGGTATGACAAGATAGACAATTTCTTTCTGCAAAAAGGATTTGTGAAGAGTAAGAATGATCCAAATCTCTATATTAACAAAGATGAAAAAGAACATATTGTTTTGATTTCTCTTTATGTTGATGATCTAATCATAACAGGAAATGCTTCTAAGCTAATTGATGAAATCAAAAAGCAGTTATCACAGGTCTTTGAAATGAAGGATCTTGGAGAACTACATTATTGTTTAGGTCTTGAAGTATGGAAAGAAAATGGTGTGACACTCGTTGCACAAAGCAAATATACCAGGGAATTGCTTCAGAGATTTGATATGAATGGATGTAAGGTGATGTCTACTCCATTAGAACAAAATGTTAAGCTCTGTAGTGATGATGAGACCAAAGAATTGGATGGAACTCTGTATCGACAACTGGTGGGAAGTCTGAATTATCTCACCACAACCAGGCCAGATATTGCCTACTCAGTGAGCATCCTTAGTCAGTTCATGGCTAAGCCGCATGAGAGTCACTGGAAAGCAAGAAAAAGAGTCCTTCATTATTTGAAAGGAACTATTGATTTTGGTATTAAATATACTGATGAATTTGATGTTATGTTGGCAGGATATTCTGATTCTGACTGGGCTGGAAATCTTAGTGACAGAAAGGCTAGCACAGGTTATACCTTTAGAATTGGTTTAGGGGTTGTATCATGGAGCAGTAAGAAATAACCAACTGTTTCTTTGTCTACAACTGAAGCCGAGTACAAAGCCTTGTGTAATACTACATGTGAAGTTGTCTGGATCAGGAGAATTCTTGAAGACATGGGAGAAGAACAAAAGGCACCCACAGTTATCAATTGTGATAATCAAAGCTCAATCAAACTTGCTAATAACCTTATGTATCATGCCAGAACTAAGCACATTGAAATTCAGCATCATTTTGTCCGAGAAAAGATACAGTCAAAAGAGATTGACTTAATCTATTGTAACACTGATGAAAATATGGTTGATATTTTCACTAAGCCTCTGGGAAAGGCAAAATTTGAAAGTTGCAGAGACTTGCTAGGTGTGGTAGAAAATCCATTTCTCCATTAAGGGGGAGTATTGGAATAATGTAGAAATTAGATACTTAGTTAAGATTTACGTAACTAAGTGATTTTGGGTTGTTGTGTTCTTGTCCAAATTAGGGTTTGCTGGTGGTTTCAGATCCACCTTTGTAGGAGATCAGTTCGGGTTTGTTGTGCTATTTAAATGTAATAGTTTGGCTTCAGTAATGCAATCAAGTGAGCTCTGCTCACAGTTTGGTTCTGCCTCTGATAATTAATTCCAAGAACGCGTCGGATGTCAGTGTTTTCTCGAAAGAAAAGTTCATGGTATTAAGCGGACTTAGTAGGGATCTGGCGCAGAATCGACTGGACAGAAGTACAAACGTTTTCGATCCGAGGGCGAGAACCTGGACACGATTGGAAAATATGTGAAGTTTAAGTCGACCTTTCACTTCGTGTGTGCCTTTTTTTTGTTCTTTTTGTTTTGGGCAGTTGTATGCGTTGCATCACACACGGTTGATGAAGTATGATAGCAAGAAAAAAGTTTGGACTGCGGTTGCTTCTCTTCGGCCACATTTTGCCTATTTTAGAAGTATTACACAGTGGCACGATTGGCTTTTTGTGTCCACGAAGCGCATCAATTACCTGGTTCAAATCTCAACTGGGCAGTCCATTACAATAGAGAGTGGGGAAGAATTTGTTTACAATTTAACAACCTTGGAGATCTAAATAAGGTATATTTCTCATAAAGCATCTCCTCTTTCTGGAATACGTTGCTTTGTCTTTGTGTTGTTTTTAAGTAAAGCAAGATTTATTGTGATTTATTATCTTTGTGTTGTTTTTAAGTAAATAAATTTATTGTTCATAACTTTTTGTATTTATGAATGTATTAGTTAATTTTTTCACTTTAGGATATTTATTTAATTATAATTATATTTTTGATATTTATTTAATTATAATTATATTAAGAAATTACTGTAAAATTATATAATTGTCACGTTCAAGTTTAAATGATTAACATAGATTAATATCGATACAAGCCATGTTTGAATGATTAACTTACAATGTGGATTTTAGTTGGTTGTTGTTAAATAATTTTTAATAAAATTAAAAAACTATATATATACATTCTATGATGAGAGGAACTATAGCCTGAGTGGGCCTAATGGTTAAGAACATGTGTTTCCTCTTAAGAGGCAACAGGGTCAAATCCAGAGTAAAATTCAGTCAGCGTAGTCAATAAAATGGGTCAATCTCAACAAATAATCCTCGCTTCATTAAACTATTATGAATAAAAGACACAAGTAGTCATTCTCTTGCAAATTAAAGGCTTGTATAGGATTATAATAGGAATAGAGACTGAACCGAATAGAGACTAAACCCAATTTGAGAGTGGAGAAAGACTATGAATAAATTTCGTACCACATTGGAAGGACTTTTTGGGAAGCAGGATGTGCTTCGAGGTCATCAGTTGGAGAATGAGCTCATTTCTTTGAGCTCGAGTAACTTCGACACTATTAAGGACTTATTCACAACATTCAAAACATTATTTTTGTAACTCCAACTATGTGTTATAGACAAGAAAGAAGAGAAACTCATTCTTTCGATTCTATTAAAACTAGCATACCCTCTGTTAGCTCCCAAAATGAACCTGTCCCTTTGGTCGTGTTTTGTGGTGGATAACATGGCTATTGGTAGTTTTCTCAAATTGATAATTAGTTTTTCTAGTTGCAAGACTTAGGTTTTGATTTTTGTCTTAGAAATAAGATGACCCATAAATGTCTTCTTTTCAAAATTTTCATAAAATGTTTTCAACAGCTAACATGTGTTTAAAAGATGAGTGTTAGCTGGTGAAAGTGACGAATTTCAACAGCTAAGAAGCATCTCTCATAAGTCCGTGCGCTGGTGAAAGTGATAACTTTCAAACATCCAAAGAAGCATTGTCACGACTTGTGCGCTGGTGAAAGTGATGACTTCCAACAGCTAAGGGGTGTTTTCCACAGGATTGTGCGCTAGTGAAAGTGATAAGTTTCAACAGCTAAGGGGCATTTTTCAAGGGCCGTTGGCTGGAGAAAGCGGGAATCACGTGCGTTTATCCACGTTTAAAAATCAAATGATGATGTGATCAACTCACATCATGCAATCAAGAAAGACATGCTAGTGAAAGTGGATAATCATGAAAACTTGATTTCCACGTCCAAGTCGGATTACAAATCGGATCCGGTTCAAAAACTCATGCTCCACAATCATGGAGTTGGGGATGTCAAGTTAAAATCCATTAGCGCAGGTACAGAAGCTGTACTACCAGGCTGACAACATCAAATCAGATCATTGCTTCCCTATCATGCTTCGTTCACAAATGTTTGATAAGTTTCTAATGTGGAAAGAATAGAGTCGATTGCTTTCAACAGTGCAAGACCTCGGCCCGAATAACAGTTTGATGTGTTGGTATACAAAATCGTTGGGGTTTTCAAATTGCAAATGGCAAGGAGACGCAGTGGTTCTCTACTCAGAAAAGAGTTGGATAGCCTATCTTTCCTACAGATGCATCCAAAAGTACATAAGCACTTTTCAAACGCAGGTTGCATTGAATTCGTTGAGAGGCTGCATAACGGTTGTCACCAGTCAACAGCAGAGGCTTTTGCCAAAACTTTTGATGGGAATAAGGCTTGTGTTGGATCTTTGGAGATCATTCTAGATGAAGCTTCCATTGCTGCAGTGACCAGCCTACCAAGGTCGGGCCAGAGTTGGTTCAAAACTACTGCCACCAAAAATTTAAATTTCAGAGCTTATTTGAAGGAAGAGTTCAGGCACGATGCATGGAAAAAGAGCATGCCGGTTTCCTATCTAGAAGAGGAGTGACAGGCGCTGTTTAAGGGCATCCAACTCTACATAACCTTGGAGGGAAGGTATGGCAAACTCATGATGTATCATTTCAAGCTCCTAGACCATTTCACCGGTAAGACTCTCCTCAATTTACCTTTTTTCTTACATAAGAGTTTAACTAAGGTCTACAAGAAAATCAGGGCTCAACCCATAAGCATGAAAAATACTATGTGTCACTTTGGCCTTATCAAATTGATCATTCTGGAGGAATTAAGACAGCAGGGAAGGAGTTGGCAGCATTTTTTATTTTGGGAGGGCTTTGAAACATAGACTCGGCCCGTAAATGAAAAGGGGAAAGGTTCAAAGAAATAGTTGACTCCTCAAAGCAGATCGAGGAAGAGGAGGACCCTATCAGGACCTCCAGAAGATAGAATCTCTGGAGTGAAATCCCATAGGTCAAAGAAAAGATTAAACTTTGAAACCACTACAGAACATCCCACAGAGCAGCCTACAGAGAAGAGAACGAACATATTAAACCTGCCCTACACAGACTCAGAACCAAAGAAACAAGATGAGAGCCCTGTCACCAAAAATCCTGAGCAGTCAACTGAGTTTGCACAGAATTGTGATACCTTCACTCATACAGAGGAAGGAGAAACATCAAAGAGCTATAAGTCAAAGAAAACTCAGAAAATCAAGCATCTGAAAGAGGTAATCGCTTAGCAAGAAGTTTTGGAACGGGTAATCAAAGAAAGGTACAAGAAGTTGTCTGATAACTTCGCAAAAACCAACGCTGCGTTTGAAAGACTGGCTCGGGAAAGTGTTAAAGAGAAAAAAAGAAACCAGAAGATCACAAAATATTACAATAGTCTATGGTGTCTTGCCAAGCGCCTTAAAAGGAATATAAGAAGATTGAAGCAAAAACAAAAGAAAAAGTCCCACCCAGATTTAAAGGTACTTGCTCAAGTTGTTGTTAACATGCAAGGGGAGAAATCAGAAACACATTGAATTTTTGTTGAAATCGCATTTTGGAGGTGAAAGTCCATTTTTTACTCAAACAAAACTTTTACCAGTGCAAAGAGAAATTTTATGACCCGTTAGCTGGTGAAAGGCAGCGCTTTCACCAGCTAACCAGCGAATTATAAATCCCGTTAGCTGATGAAAGAAGGAAAAACATTTTTGGAAGCCAAGGATAGAACAGGTCAATTTTTACAGATTATAAAGAGGTTTCAGAGTATCAAGGGGATATCAGATCGCATGCAAAGGACTCAGCATCATAGGTTCAAGAGAATTTTGGGAACCACATGCAAAACAATTTTCCTCAAAGATCGACTATGAACGTTGAAGAAATCCAGCTTTCAAGACAGGTCTCCTGCCATGTTTCATTACATCGCAGATTCCAGGAGCTAAAGGATATAGATGGTGAATTTTTGAGATTGGAGACAATCTGAATGATAGTTTAGTTTTTAAATCTTTATTATCAAGTTGTTTAGTTACATTTGAATTTCTATTTTTAAACACAGATCCATGTTTTTAGGATCTGTAAAACTGATTGAAATAGGCTATAAATGCCTATTTTTCTAAGAGACAAGGGTTCAAACTGGGAGATATTTTATGCTACTGTATAGACTCTTTTTACAGAAATAAAGTTCAGTTTCCTTTCGTTTTCAATATCAAAATTGTCCATCTTTCATTTTCTGTACTTTGTTTCAGTTTATTTTAGTTCATGAAGACTGTCATCTCTTTATTAAGCTCATAGACTTGAAATGAAAGGATTTCCCTCTGTCTTGTATTAAGCCCTACATTCACTTGTATTGGCCATCAAGAATAGTGTTCTCCATCCTCTCTTTCAATTACTTGATCTGATTATTGTTTCCTAAAAGCATTGTATCTTTAGATGTGTGATGAGTTGTTCCTTACATAAATCATTAAAGACCCCATTGTCCCAAACACATAAAAACCATTATTTCTAAGTTACCAAGCATCCTTAGCCTACAACCCTAAGGAGTTTCTTGGAGTGATAACAAATTGGTGTCGTTGCCGAGGAGACGAAATTCAAGCTTTGATCTCCCGGGATACGACACAGAGCTGATCTTTGATGATAGACAAAGATTAGACATTTTTAGTTGGTTGTAATCATCTATCTGGCGACTCCATAAGTTCATCCTGGCTCCTAAGAGGATCAGTACTAGGGCGAATCCTCAAGAATCATCGATCACACCAGTGTCCAATCCAGAATTAATTCTTAGGAAAGGGAAGATGATTCAAGGTCAAACTTCAAAAACAAAAGGTAATCCTCTTTTCAGTTCTGGAAAATCTACTACAGAAAAATTTGAGTTCTTTTCAGAGAACACTGATGAAAAAACAGTTGTAAATACTATAGAAGAACAAACACTTTTTGATCAACAAAAAAATCCTAGTGATGA
>WSFP011474993.1:0-17128 GCA_009831015.1 Picea engelmannii
AAAGTATACCTAGAGGGTGCTTCCATGTTTGATTTTCACTTGCACCGGTAAGTTTCTCTAGTGTTGGTTGTTGTAACTGTTCTTCCAACTAGTTTAGTGTTTGCCTGTTTTATCTTAGAGGGACCTTTTTAGTGTGTGTTGTTTTTTGAACGAATATAAAGCCCTAGTGCGTCTTTGATCTTCTCACACAGTGGAGGATCACAAGCTCCACCGGTCACGAAGGATTCTAGACCTAATCTAGGTTACACGGGAGCCACCTCCGCCACCACTAAGGCGAAAGCTCGACCAACAAGGGTCTTTTGAAGCGACCGGGTCACATGAAACTGTAATCAACCAACATATGGAGGAAACAACCATTTTATACCTTGGAGTGAAAGATCTTGGTCCATACAAAACTCCAACCACTGATATTTCGACACCCATCATCATACAGATTCACCCTTACAAGTGCCAGACAGTGTTGCACAAAGCAATGGAAACAAATGCTGCCACTTCTTTTGGGAATTCTTCAATTCCCACTACAATTGTCACTACAGGGGATATTCCACCTCCTAACCCACTATCACCAGTCCGAGACACCATGGTCTCAACTGCCTCTACCTCAAGCAGTGGTCCAATCCCATCTATGGTGGTGGCCATTGCCCCTTTCACACCAAGTGCGACAGGCCCTCCGTTCTCATATGGGATGCCTAGCTCAGGTACAAGTCCTGTACTTTCCTACTCCACTTTATAGACTTTAGGTATGGGGGCAGGGAGCTCTAATTCTCCTTTGCAAGGACACATAGGGGGCACTTCAGCTCCTTTTAACTCTTTCCCTTATGGGGGAGGTCATATACCTCCTTCGTCCCCTTCGCTCGGTGGCACCCACCAGCCATCCGCTGGGCCACCCACACACCATAGTTTATTTGGAGCAGGGAGTCAAGGACCACCTTCTCATAATATGCCGGTAGGTTCGACACCGTTTTCTTTGTTCGGTGAATTTGGTAACAACGCTTTCTCATCAGCTTCTTTACCGACTGGGGGAAAACCCAGTTACAAACAACCTATTCCTATGTAGGGTACTATTCTTGCATAGGGGGCAAACCCAGGAACTTCTTTCGTAGCAGGACATTGGAATTCTTGGCAGGGATCAGTTCCCTCGTCAGGAATGCTGATCTGAAAAAATTATTTTCACAACCAATGGAACCCCAGACAAGGTGCTATGCCTATTCCCATGGGATCGACATGGGGAAACCCTTCCCAGAGTCCTCCGAATGTAATGCATGCCCAACCATCTACGCCCTATTTTGGGAATTAGTCGATGAGATCTCCTCACACGTAGAATCTGTACGCTGGTCATGGCCATGTTTTTTACTAGAACCTAGGCCAGTAGCCGAACTTTTCTTGGCAACCTAGTTCCAGTCAAACTCCAGGTCCCTTTTTCCATGGTTATCACCAACAACCCAAACTACCTTTCCTGGAAACCTTGCATTTTACAGACTTGACAAGGTTGTTGAATGACCCTATCTATCACGATCCTTGTTGGCCCCCTATGCCGATGAAGTTGCCTTCAAACATACCAAAGTTTGAGGCCAATCCTAACAAATATCCAGGAGATCATGTGACCACCTTCCATCTTTGGTTCTCTTCTAACTCGTTGAAAGATGACTCCGTACAATTGCGATTGTTTCAACGTACTCTCATTGGGAGTGATTGAAAATGGTACATTGAGCTCGACCGCTCAATATACTCTTCCTTCGATGAATTGGCAGTGGATTTCCTAAACCATTTCCAATTACCTGTGAGATACGATGCTGGTACAGAATTGCTGGCCAATTTCGAACAGACAAAAGTGGACCATATCTCTGATCACATCCGAGAATGGAGACGCTGAAAGAGTTTAATTAAGGTGCCAGTCCCACCAACATTCCTACTAGAGTGGTTCCTTAAGTCTTTTGTCTCACAGTTATCCAAAGACGTCATGACGTCAGGAGTGTTTTCTGAAGAAGATGCCATCATGAAATCTCAATAGCTTGAGCTAATCTACTCTAAGTCTGGTTTATTATACGAGATCTTGCTAGATGTGCCATGCTCAATACTTGATAAAACTAGACAGAGAGTTGGACCACATGCTGATGGTATTGTTGGTTTAGCACAAACAAAGTTCGTTGAACAACTGACGAAGCAATTGTCTATACAACACACAATGGCTAGCCAACCTACTGTTTTGGCTGCTCCCCCTACCCAAACGTCGGATTTACACACAGTGCAATCGACATATCCAAAGGCCACCCAATAGCTTGATGGAACAACAAATTAAGGGTAAGGGGGATAAGAAACCCACTAATAATGCTGGTAGGGGAAACATTGAGAAACAAAAGGTGAGGTATCCATGCAACCTGTGCGCGAAAGACCACCCAACCCACCAATGTCCTCGTCTTGTAGAGGCCCAAAATTTTGTGACACAACAACAGCCTACCGTGTTAACCAATCCATTTCAACATGGGAAAAACCTAACCCAAGCCTCTATAAGCGCGGAAGGGGGTAGTCAAGGACCCTCTCCGTCTTTGAATAATCCTACATCCGCAAATGTGTATATGATGAACGGTGATGATTTTATACTGACTAGAGTGCACGACTATAGTAAACCAAGCACTTCTGAGAAGGGAAAAGAAGCTGAAATCCCACCTCTTCCTCTTCAGATTGAGAAGACTTTGGGAAAAAAATGACACGCATCCCAAAAGGTGCGTTCAAGAAAGCTTCTTACAACCCAAACGCACGTGCCACCCAGAACTATTTTGTGGTGGAGGATTTATCTCAAACCCCTTATGCGATGTTCTCTTTGGAGGTTCTCCAGAGTTTCCCTTCCCAGAGGAAATCTTTGTTAGCTGCTTTAGGATCTACTGAGACTTGTAATCTGGGTATAATAATGCTGGATACAATCGACTTAAAACCTCGTCTGCCTTACCACGTAGTGTTTCAGATAGTAGTGGATTACCCCATGAAAAATTTTACTCAGAACATTTTCTGCACGGTGGTTGATGAGGGTGCCTCAACATGCGTCATGTCATTGACATGTTGGAAGGCCATTGGCCAGCCCATTTTGTCTCCGTCACCTACTCTTCTCACTGCTTTAGATGGTCGTTTGTTCCAACCACATGGCATCATTCCCTCTTTCCCCGTGTATCTAGGAGGGAAGACCATGTGCGTTGAGGTATAAGTAGTCGACGCATCCCTCGACTACAATCTCTTGTTAGGTAGGAGTTGGAGTTATTCTATGCAAGCAATGGTTTCTACATTTTTTCGGGTCTTGTTGTTTCCACACGAGGGCCAGATCATGACCATTGATCAATTATCCTTCTCCAGACCCGACCCTTCATTGGGGGCATCCGTGGTCCCAATGATTGATAATCCCCAACTGGGCATAATCAACATAGGGGTTGGTTTGTGCCCATCTTTGATGGGTACTTTCGATTACCTACCCCCTCAAGGCGATGTCAAGTTCATATCAGACCACCATAAGGTTGATATTTTCCAATTTTTGTCGTTTCACATGACTTACTTCAACGATCCGTGGATAATTCCTTCCCCATCAGCCACGATGGAAGGGACAGGGCACCCTGGCATGTCCATGCCCTTGTCTGCAGACGACGTAGAGTACTCTTTTGTCCAACAAGCTTCAACCGACACAGATCCAACTCCCGCACAAGAGTTAGATCCGATTCTAGAGCCTATTTGGGCTTAAGGCTCTCTCGCTGATACCGATTCGTTATACTTAGTCTTTCCCTATGACGAAGCAATAATTGAAGCAATGACAAGTCTGGACAAACTATGGGATGATCTCCATCACAGATCATACTTCCTCCCAGAGTTAAGCAGAATCGAAGCAGGAGAATTCACCTTGACTATGACTCAAGATAGGTCTTGTCCTATTAATCCCTTAGCTACACATGAGGTTTATGCCGAGGGTAATATGGAAACCATCACTAAAACCATACCGATTAATATCTCCAGAACCCCTGGCATCGTGGAGAATGTTTTTGTCGGAGCTGACTGTTCCCCCGGAGAGATTCAAATCCACACAGATCTATTTAAAGAATTCTGCGACGTTTTTGCCTGGTCTTACGAGGAAATTCTAGGCATCAATCCAAAAATAGTTGAACATGAAATCAACACTTATCCAGATGCCAAGCCCGTTTGGCAGAAGCTTCGTCCAGTTAATCCCAGGAAAGCAACAACCATTAAGGTTGAAGTTGAGAAACTGCTAAAAGCCGATTTTATCTATCCTATCCATTTGACCCAATGGGTGTCAAATCCTATGCCGATCAATAAGAAACAGGGAACGATTCATGTATGTACAGACTTCCATGATTTGAACAAGGTCTGTCCAAAAGATAATTTTCCCACACCATTCATCGACCAGATAATTGATGAATGTGTAGGTTGTGAGGCATTTTCTTTCATGGACGATTTTTCGAGATATAATCAGATACAAATCAAACCCGAAGACTAGCACAAAACAACATTCATTTGTCCATGGGGTACATTCTCGTATCGTAAGATGCCCTTTGGTCTCAAAAATGATGAAGCGACCTTTCAACCAGCCATGTCTTTTGCTTTCCATGATCTCAAGCATATAGTTGAGTCCTATTTAGATGATTTAGCATCTCGAGCTCTCAAGAGAATGGATCATCCCACACACCTCTGACTTATCTTTGAGCAATGTTGCTACTTCCGTATTTTCTTGAATCCAAACAAGTGCAGCTTTTGCATAACATCATGACGTTTGTTAGGTTTCATAGTTTCAACAACAAGGATCATGGTCGATCCTCTGAAGGTTGAGGCAATATTTCAGTTGCCTCCCCCACGCACAATCCTTTAACTTCAGAGTCTACAGGGCAAGGCAAATTTTTTAAAACGTTTCATCACCAACTATGCCGAGATCACAAAGGGATTTATGCGCTTACTAAAGAAAGATGTTCATTTTCATTGGGACGATGCCGCTCAACGCTCCTTTGATGCATTGAAACATGCCCTCACAACTACCCCTCTGCTTCGACCACCCAACTATAACAAAGATTTCTTATTATACCTAGCTGCAACAGAGTCAACCATCAGCATGGTCTTAGTTCAGGAAGATGATTTTCTCTCAGAATATGTGATCTATTACCTAAGCCGAGGCCTAGTCAGACCGGAACTCAATTATTCTCATATCGAAAAACTTGTATTGGCAGCTATCCATGCTATTCAACAGTTCCATCATTATGTTCTGTTTCACAAGACTACTGTCATTGCCATTGTGAATTCATTTTAATACGTGTTGACACGACGGGTAATAGACAGAAAGATCGGTAGATGGATAGTCGTCCTTTAGGAATTTGACATAGATTTCGTTTTAGCAAAATCCAAAAAGTCACTGGTCTTCGCAAAACTCATCTCAGAACTTCCAATCAAGTTAGGTGATGTTATTCCCAAAGAGTCTCCTATCAGAGGAGATATTTTTTTGATTGCATCTTTGGATCCCTGGTATGGAGATATACTTATCTATCTCCAGAATTTGAAGTGCCCCGCCCCTGCTTCTCAAGATGAGTGTTTCCATATACACCATCAGGCTAAGAATTATCTCATACTCAACGATATGTTGTATCAAAGAGGTGTAGACTAAATATTGCACCAGTGCCTCACTCACGAAGAAGTAGTTATCATTCTTAATGATTACCATACCAGAACGTGTGGTGGTCATTTTTCTGGGTTGGCAACAACCCAAAAGATTTTACGTGCAGGTTACTTCTGGCTAACACTAATAATAGATTGTATTGAATCAGTCAAGAAGTGCCACCTGTGTCAGATCTTCTCTCAGAAGATGAGGGCACATATCGCTCCCATGTTTCTTGTCATCACAGTTGGTCCCTTCACCAAGTGGGGGATTGATTACACTACATGCAACCCTCCTTTAGCAAGGGGGCATCGTTATATCATTGTAGATGTAGACTACTTCATGAAGTGGGTCGAAGCTATGCCAACGTTTAAATATGATGGAGAGACTGCAACTCTCTTTTTATTCAACCAGATAATAGCAAGGTTCAACATCCCGAGAGATATTGTCACTGACCATGGCAGTCACTTTTAGAACTAGATGATGACCAAATTAACATCAAATCTTGGATTGCGGCAAGAACATTCGTCACCCTACTACCCCCAAGCAAATGGTCAGGTGGAAGTTGTAAATAAATCTCTTAAGACCATCCTACAGTGAATAATCAACTCAGCCAAGTCAAATTGGCATTTGATGTTATACACGACATTATGGGCTTACCGAACGTCTGTTAATATTACAACTGGTTTCTCACCTTTTCAACTCGTTTACGGGCTGGAAGCAGTCTTTCCTATAGAATGTTAGATCCCGTCCCTACAATTGGCAGTACAGTTATTGCCAGACACTTCTCCACTCGAAGAATGATTATTATACCTTGAGCGGCTCAATGAGAAATGTCGTGATGTGGCCCTGGAAAATGAGGCTCACAAACATAAATTCAAGTGTCAGTATGATCGGTCTGTTCATCCTCAGGTTTTCTATGAGGGCGACCTTGTCCTGGTCTATGACCAGATAAGGACCCCATGGGGGAAGGAAAATTCAAACCCATGTGGTTCGGACCTTTCATCATAAAAGAGGTTCTAAAAAAGGGCGCTTATCGTCTGGTTGAATTTGAGGGAAATGGTTTGGTGGAGCCTAGAAATGGGATCTACCTCAAGAAGTATTACTAATAGGTAGGTCACCTTGGGTAACTTTTTGTAACATATGTATAGTCTTTTTACTATTACTTTCTGGTTTCTTTTAGTATTATGGACGGGTTGTTTTTGATGTTATATTTTGTCACTGTGGCATATGTCAAGAGAATCAGAGGTGTTCATTGGGTACGCAGATAGTGCTAGCCGACACACTCGGAGGCTTGCATCTGCAGCTTGGGTAATTTTTACACCTCGAGGCTAGTTATTATCTTCCGGAGGTATATGCTTAGGCGACACCACAAACAATGTCACCGAGTATAGTGTAGTTATTGAGTTGCTTCGTGATGCCCTGTCATTTGGTATCTCTCATCTACAGGTCTATTTAGACGCTCAACTGGTTGTGTCTCAGTTAAATAGAGTCTACCGTGTTCATGATCCAACTTTACATTGACGATTCCTTAGGGTACGTCTCTTAGACCAAATATTTGATTATATTACATATTTTCATGTTCCTAGGAGATTAAACCAAGTTACATATACTCTAGCTAATCAAATTTTAGATTGGCATCTCGTACACATATAAAAAGATATACACATAAACATGTAAATACATTTTTAAGGGAAAATATGATCCATAAGACACAAAAAGACATAAAAATCCGTATATAATATCATAAGCATCAGAGTACATAGGTGGACGCAAGCGCCTCAAAAAATATGACTAGTAATGAGTCATGGGGCTTATGCCCTCAAAACAATATATATAGGTGGAGCTATCAAAGTCTAGACTAACTAAATTCAGGGCCTGTGGGCCCTATTGTAATAATCAATAACGTTGGCCAAATGCCGAAACAGTCAGATCCACGTCCGTGGTTCCCCCACTACATGAGGCTGCATAGATGGTGGAAGATCCTCAATCTCTGCCATGGGGATGGTGCGAGTGAGAGAGGTAAAATTTCCCTCAACTCATCTCAAAACCCTCTCAGCTTCACCGGCTGGGAGCTCTCCCGCTGCTGGTCCCCTTGCGGCAGCAGGTACGACCCTGGCCGAGGACGATGCCTATTCCTCGCATAATTCGTAGGTTGTGAGGGTCCCACATCTGCAGACAATAGAGATGTATTTGTCAAATACTCTGGTATAAAAATTATATATACAAAAAAAAATAACATAAAAATTATATATGTTTCGAAAAACAAATGATGCAAACTTACCCATCTCACCTCGTTCCTCGCCTGGAGGTACAGGGATCTCAGGATCTCTCGAGAAATCAATCCCGGTGTAAGGATAATCCTCTATGGTTGGGATATTTTGTGACAACCAAGAAAAGAAGTCATCATCAAAGGACTCATTGGTCCTTCCACCACCCTGTCGTGGCAGTAACACTACCCATATGAAAAATGCAGGAAGACAGGCCTGATGTCCTCGTACCACCACTCGAGGACTGAAACTAGGAACTCTTTCAAAGAGGAACGAGCATAGAATCGTCTCGAACCTGAAGTTACTCTGCATCCTCAACCGACAATCTGCATGTTCATACAATCCAACAGTGTAGTGCTCCAGTCAAATATCTGTGCATTCAAGCACTAGACTGCACAGTTCATCTGTGCATGGGACGCCTGATGTAGAGCTGCAGAACCAGTCATCTTCCCAATAAGAAACACAATCGCCTGCAGTGATAAATCGATGATCCTGCTTATTGGAACCTGCGATCTCGATTGGTCTATACTAGCCTCACAATAAAGTCCTATCAATTCCGATATGTTATGAGGCCCCGAAGGAAATGTTCAGAAATTGACTGGTTCCCCTCTCCTGGAGAGGCCAATCAAAAAGTATATGTCCTTTGTAGTGGGCACCAGTGACTGCCCCTCTAACATAAAAGCTTCTGTGTCAAGGTGCCAATATTCAACCAAGGCATTCAATAGCCTAGGTTGTGCTCTCATGAATCTATACAACAAAAACTTGATCAAGCCACACTGCATTAACACTGCCACAACATTAGGGTCTTCCCCAACTAGTGCGCTGATATCTTCATTCTCTCGTTTTATCCATTGCACATACATCCTACACATGAGCAAATTTTCAGAGGGTTAGGCCTTTCTTTTTAAACCTTTTTTCACTCATGGGAGGGTCCACATGGGTTGTTGTGATGACAGTCATGTGTACACGCACTTTGACATCAGACAGAGCGAGTGTACACGCGGGCTGTCATAGGACAACCCGCGTGGACCTAGGGCCAACCTTTTAAAGGTTGACGCCTCCCCAAGAAACCAAATTAAATGCATAAATAAAGAATTAAAAAGCAAAGGGATGTAGTTTATACTTGGTCCAAACAGATGGTCATTTCGTCCACTATAGCTCCCAGAATCACCACTTTTATCAAAGGGGGTTTTTTGCTCCAGAGTCAATTTCCAAATCAACAATGGTGATAATGAGCTACCAACTTCTATTTATAGACTTTTGGCCCTTTTTTGTCACTTTTTTGGCCCCCCTTATCATTTTATTTGAATTAAAAACCATTTAGAGTGATTCAGGAATTGCTTTGGAAGGTTACGATCAGGTATCAAGACATTTTTTTGATTTTTGGGTCACTTTTGACGGTCCGTGGGAAAAACCTCAGATGGTCAACTTGAGCATATAAGTTAGGTTTCCACCCCTACTTTTGTGTCTCATTGTTTTTATCCCTTTTCCATAGGATCGATCCCATCAGGTTGTGATACAGAACCATCATGTTGCTTTAGAAGTGTCGTGATTTGGTGGTAGAGCTTACTAGAACATGGATGCCCTAGGTAGATCCCAGTTGAATTATGGTGTCCATTCTGTCACTAATGACTGTAGGCTCAAGAGTTCTTTTAGTTTTGCCTGATTACGAGTTTTGAGCCTCATTTGCATGACTCTTTATCACTCTTGACCTCAACCATGAGACTCCCAAAACATAATGGGTCTTCTTTGAAGCCCTTTTCAGACCCTCTAAACATGAAAAGGTTGCCGAGCAATCTTGTGGCCTTTCACGCTCGTTAAACTGAAATTTGAAGTCACGTCTATCCGGTGATAGTTTACCCCTTTTTCGGTTTGGATGGTCAACTGTATGAACAAAGGTATACTCTAGAGGCCTCGAATCTCTGGAGTATTCTCGGGCATAATTTTAACCCTTTTTCGGGCATGGGGGACTAAATTTATGAAAAAGGAACCCCCACGGAGTCCATAGTTAAGCTCTTTTCAGACTCCCTAAAATTGAAAAGATCCTTGAGTGACCTTATTCTTTCACACTCGTTAAAATGGTCCAAAAGAACATTCCTGAAGTAGTCCATAGTTAGGCTTTTTTCAGACTCCTTAAAAATGAAAAAATGGTCGAGTGATCTTGTCTTTATCACACTCATTAAAATTTTTTTGAATAGACATCTTGCCAGTGCTAGTTTACCCCTTTTTCGAACCGACTAGACTACCTTCTAAAAAGGTACCCCAGTGGAGTCTCCTTTTACATTTTTCAAAATCTCTAAATATGAAAAACCGCTGAGCTTACCTTCTCTGGGATCGTTAAACTTACATCGAAGGACGTTACCATTGTGTTTTTTGTTAACAATTTTTTCATACCTGCATCTTTGGTCTAATGCTGGCTCCATGTTGTTCTCAACTAAACCATCTGAAGCATGCCTTATACGTAAGCCCTGTAGCACTTTGCCTCTGCATCTTGACACCTTTGGTCCCAGGAGGGATTTTTCCCAAGTGTATTTTATTTGAACATCAGTCTTGTCCTTGCACCTCGAACTTGTATGTTTGCGACACTTGTTCCTCCTTTGTAACGTAACATTCTTTTATTATTTTCCAAAATTATTGAAAAAGACAAAAAAATCAAATATACCCCAAAAAGAGGAAGGGAAAAGTATTTTCTTTTTATTGGCAGCACAATGAGTCACCCTTGGATAAAGCACATCTGTCTATTTGTTTGTCAAGGTTTGGGATTTAATATGACCTTAGGAAGTTGTTCTCGCTACATAGAGTTGTGTCCTCCTTCGTTTGGTTATTCTTCCAAACATATGGAGAGTTTTGCGTTGCCTCCTGCCTCGTAAAATTATGTTAATGCCATGCTGCCTGAGTCTCATCATTTGTCGTTCTCTTGTCCAAGGGAATTTTTTACCAAGCCTGAGTTGCCCCCTCTGCAGTTTGTCTCTTGCCCTCATGCTCGACCATCCTGAAAGTCCAATTAAGTCTTTGTTCAAAATCAATGAAGCCTTCAGTCTGATAATCAAGATTCTCCAGTCCATGACCGACAAGCCGTCAAAGACCTCTGGGTAGTGAAGTTGTACACTCATATTTCACTCCTACCCGAGTTTTGAATATTTTGAAGTTGTTTCTCGAGATCTGAAGACCTCATCTCCAGCCATCAGGCCTTATCAGCTTCTAGAAGATGGATACTCTACATGTATATCTTTTTGATTTCGATATGTAGCTCCACTGTGTATTTCTCGTGGCTACACTTTATATAGTTATATGACATGGATCTATAGTGTATTTTATTGGTATCCATGATTTTATTTTATCCTGAGCATGGGTATGCCTACCTCGGTGAGACAATTATTATTTTGTAGATGACACCTCCCAATTTTTGGTCCCTGGGCTCACTTGTTCGGAACATTGGTGAAGATTGTTAATGTATTTCAGCCATCAGATTCTCTTCTAACCTCACACATTAGGGGATATCTGTTATAACCCTAATTTTCACCAGACATGCTTACCTAGCATCAGGCCATCTTAGATTCCTTCTTTGCCAAAACACTGCTGAACAACTCTTCTTAAAAACCCCTTTTATAAAGGCCCACGTGCCCTACTCCATTATTGCATGTGTGTACACGCTAGCTGACCCAAGACAGCCCGCGTGTACCTACAAAAGCATGAAAAAAGGAAATTTGTTGATGGAACACGCAACTTTGGGTAAGTTAACTAAACCTTTTGGCCATGCATGGCCGATCATTCGACCAAATACCTACCTCCTTCTAGCCTATAAAATAAGGGGTAGGGGTCCCATTTTAAAGGAGGAGAATCATAGTAAAGAAACTATACCTGATTAAGCATTCCCTTTGTCCCAACCTTCAACAATCCTTGTGCAAAGAGAAGTACAGAGAAAAGCAGTTGGAAGATAGTGGAAGAAGAGCCCAGGACCAGGATCTAGGAGTAGTAGCCAACTTTATCATTGTAAGGTATCATTGTGAAGTTAATAAAATAATTTCTTTTCCCGTCCTGCCATATGAGATTGTCATTATTGGAATATTGATTGTATGATTGATTAAATATTTAACCCGTTAGTTCATAGATCAAATGCATCTGGAGTTCTTTGTTTGTCTTTAGTGAATGTAGGTCAGCATTGGGAGGAGATTTGCAGTCAAAGAACGACCAAGCGCGAAAAGGGATCGACAACAAACACGAAAAAATAAGGTACGTCAACTTAATCTCTTGACCCTTGTATTTACATATGAGTAATGGGGTTTAGGCATGGGATGATGGTAAAAATTAAGAATCTTTAGGTCATTTCTGCATGCATGATAAAACCCTTAGTGCTAGTCTACAGGAGGGATTTCCCACCCACAACATTCATTCACCCCATGGAAGCTGGGAGGTTCCCTTATCTCTATCCCTACCCATCTTATTGCACGGTCTATTCTTGCGCATCATCTTATGGAGACTTTGTGTAACCCCTAATGCCAATTTTCTAAGCTCATATCTGAGTGTGACACACATGAGGTGATGCTTCTCCAAATGAGTACCCCATCTGCATTTGGGTTCAAATGATCTTCTTCTTGCGCAGTTGTTCTGTACAATTGGTTAATTTCCTCCAGGTCCAAGAAAGTAGGTTCTACAAACCTTTCCCCTTCAGATGGATCCAATGGCGCAATGGATCTGTATTCTCTTGAATCAAATGTCATATTACTCATATTTAAGTTGATTGTGGCCTGATTTTCAAACGCCCAATCCAAGCCAAGAAATGTTGGATAAGGTGTTGTGCCATCCACTATTATGTTACTTTGAATTCGACTTTAGTGCGCACTCCATCTAGATCTACTGTCACTCCTTTTAGTCTTCCAATTAGTAGAACTTTGTGTTGATTTGCTAGTTTTAGCTGAACATGTGAATATCCTAATGTGGGTTCTCCCATACATTTCCATGTCTTCTTGGGTAGCATATTTACTTCGAATCCTAAATCCAGTATAATATCTCCCATGTTGAAATCTCCAATGTTGGCGTTGAGTCTGAATTCCCTATTTGTTCTCCTTCTTGTATGCAGATGATTAACTATTTTCTATTCTAGCTTTCCTTGTACCTCTATGCTACATATTTCTAGCATATTTTGTAATACTTTAACATAGGATGGATCATTTAGTAGTTTAACACAGGATTTCAAAAAACCCTAAATCGTACTTACTTGTCCCAGGGGCTATGCTTCTTTGGTGTGATCCAACGATGGAGGTATCTCATATGCTTGGTACTTCCTTATTATACTGCACAATTGATGTTGATGCAATGTCTAGCTTCATGAATTCTTGTCTAGCCTTTTGATGAATGCAACTATGTGAGAGATTCTCCAACTTACAAACCTATGAGGTGTGGATCATTGCAGCTATGTAAGTCTTTCTCTCAACTTACAAACCTAAGAGAAAGCCCCTAAGAAGGGTACATGGTTGATCCAGATTTATTTAGGAATACAATGAAATAAAAAAATACACATAAACGCAAAGATGCAATGGAAATAAGACTTCATTACATTAATAACAAATGACTGAAATATGCTTACAGACAGAATGGAAATAAACTAGCTAGGGCGTTGGTAGCTTATCTCTGAGAAGAGATGTGGTGGCCACTGGCCTCTGAACTGTGTTACAATGAGGCTCGAAAGCCTATTATTATTGAGAAACAATGGAAAACCCTGAACATCCAAATACCTAACCCTAGGAGATGAAACACCAAGACTATGGGCCCCGTTTGGGTAAATTGGTACATCAACTTCCCAGGGACGTAACTTTGGCATACGATCTTTGTTTGACGCGTTCAATACCTCGTTAGAAATATATATCTGAGGAATACAACTTTTGGGTGAGAAACATCAAAACTCATTCCATGTTGCTCCCCATTTTCTCAAAAAATGTCATTTAGGGCCTCAAAACGGCTCCGGAAGTTCAGTACCCGAAAAACTGCTAAAAATAGTAAACTGTGCAGAAACTAAAAAAATGAAAGAAGCAATGTTGGGGGTCCAAGTGGAATAGGTGGGTGGCCACCAATATCCACCTAGATCAGTGGTTCCTACCTGAGACAAAGCTAGGAACGTAGAGATGACCTCCTACATTTAGAGAGTCGAGAAGAACTCCAGATGATTATAAAGTGGGAAAGGCGTTCTGTTGAGTTGGACGTGCCTGTGGCTGAGAACAAGGTGAATGTGTGAAATCCAAAAGTGCTAGGTGCATAATCATGTGAACATAAATAAATATTATGTGTTAGCCTCCTTTGAGCAACAGAGTTGACGAGAAAAATCTAGATGATTCTCTTGTGTGAGGTAGTGTGAAAGAAGATCTGTAGAGTGGACATGCCCGTGGACGAGCACAGGTGAATGTGTGTAGTTCTGGTTCTTCTGTGTAATGAAGTGAGCCAGAGATATGACATCCCTATGAATGTGCCCCTAGTGGATGAGAACTAGTGGGTGTATTAGATCCTTTGCTATATACTGTTCAAGAGTGAGACCTGCCTGTAACCCTAATTGTTATACAGGTCGTCCCCACCCTAATGTGATTAATAATAAATGTAAACGATAATTAATCTGGTTAATATTAATTGTTATAATAATAATAATTATTATTATTATAATGTGACTTAGAGAGGTCGACCCTGTTGAGCCAATAGACACTTCAGTTGACAAGTTTAGGTTAGTATAAGTAAAACTAAAATCCTCATTGTGGAAACATATCTTTCTTGTGAGTTTGGAAATTTCAGCAAATACATCTACTTGGGAAAAGGTGCGCACCTCTCTTGGGTGCTAGTCTACTAGGGTTTGATAACCTGCTTGTGTGATATGTATTTCTTGGTGGTGAAGGTCTTTCTCTTGAAGAATATAGAAAAGTATTCGGCTGGGTTTTCTTCCCTTATTGAGAAGGGTTTTCGAGGATACTTCTTGTGTTCTTGTGCATGGTGTTTCTTCTTGTGATCTTGGTTTCTGCAACATTATTGTCTATGGTTAAGTTAAATGATAAAATGGAATTAACTTCATGCTTAACCTATATTATTGAAAAGTCAACATGGTATCAGAGCATAGGCCTTGAAGAACCCATTGCACAAGCAGCCACCAGTCTCCTCTCTTTTCTGCAAGACCGTACGACCCTCCTAGGGTTACCAGAAAATTCGTACGACCTTCCTTTATGAGGTGTTTCATCCCTTGAACATTGGGGAAAATTTAGGCTTAGTAGATTAAGGCCTCCTCTAACGCATCTCCAGAGACTTTCATAATGACATTCCGAGCATTTTGAAATTTTGGCCCTAGGGTTTCACCAATTTCTACAGAAATTTCAGAATTAGGGTTTTTGCAAACTCATTGAAGGATATCTTCAGCTCACCAATGTTATCCTATATTTCAAAGGCTTATTGTTGGCATTCATAATTCCAATAAAACCTATAAGTGCTAGCCTATTCTAGCCGTTAGGTTTTCTAGCCTAGTTGACAAAGGGTTGTGAAGAATCTAAAATTATGATGAACAAAAACTATGATGGAAGATAAGCTTTATGAATCAAGAAAATTCAAAGCTCTTGAAAGTAATGAATTCAAAGGAAGACTTATTGTGGGTAATACAAAAGGGTTTACCAGAGACAACTATCAATAAATGGAAGGAATATGACGTCAAGACAAGGAAGCCAAATCACCTACTCAAGCCCTTACATTGAAGGGCTAGCTTCAAAATAACAAAGATGACAAAAGGTGACACCATGACTATATTCTTCATAAATATCTTAGAGGATAGAGATCAACCAAGAGCCATTGGAGAAATCATATCAACAACCTCAGGTATGCACTTGTATATATATATTATTTGTATCATTGTCATGAGGGTAATTGCAGGACGAAGGAACCTTTTGCTGAAGTCATGGATCCAAAAGGATCTCAATGCATTTAGAGGAAAAACACACTTGAAGTAAAGAGTCTCAGGTTTGATTGTTGTAATTATCATTCCTCTAACCCATGTTTCTAAATCTTGCTACATTACAAGTATGTATTGTATATGGGACAATAACCCTTAAATTGTTTTGATTCTAGAGATGTACTCATTATTCTCCATTAGGATATATTCTTTCTTTGGCTCCTCTTGTTTTCTTGTTCTAGATAGGTTAAGAACAAAAGAAGATGCTTATCCTTCAGAGGGAGTCACTTGACTCAAAGGGAGTCAAAACTATTTGAGAAAGAGGAATAATAGAACCATCATTGAGACAACCAATTCAATAATGCATGATCAAAATATTTCTAGGATTCCATGGGAAAAAGCATGCATGACACAGTATATGTGCAGAACAAGAGTATTCACCAGACTTTGAAAAACATAACTCCTGAAGAAGTTTTCACCAGAATGAAGTTTGATATTTAACACTTCAAGTTATTTGGGTGCCCAGTCTATTTTCATGTACCCAAAGAAAAGAAGTCCAAGATATATCCTTTAGAAAGAAAGGATATATTGAATCTTCAAAGACATTCTAGATCGACATCCCTAGTCAGAAACAGATTGAATACAAGAAGATATGTTTTCCTTGAAGAAGAGATAGTCTTTCAAAGACCCAAAGAATCTCAGATGGAGATTGACAGTGAGACAATACCTTCTCCCCCTTCAAAAGTTTATAGGGAGACAAACATTATTCCAGTTGATCCAGTTTCTCCAGTTGATATGTTCAAATATATTGAAGTGGGAATAAAAGGCCTACCTAGAATCACTCTGCAAGAAGCGAAGAAAAATACAAGCCTCTCAAGGCACATCCTGAGAAAGTGAAAGAGATTTTCGAGCTATCCTTCAGTTATGAGCGACTTCATTGATGTTGAGCCTCCTTGTCTTAGAGAATAAACAAGAGAAAATGTATCAAAATATTCCATAGCATAAGAATACCAGTATATCTTAAAGAATGATGTATAAAATATTATTCAGGGACCAGAAGGGAAATCTATGGTAACTTGCAAGTGGATCTATAAGATCAAGTATGCAGCTGATGGAAGTGTCGAGAAATAAAAAATGATATCTATAGCCAGAGGTTTCTCACAAATATAGGGAGTTTCCTATGATGAGAAACTTGATCCAGTGAACCCGATACACTTCCATCCATACTACCATCCATGAGTTGGAAACTATATTAGATAGATAGATTCTTGATGAGTTTGGATTTCTGCAAGAGTGTTGCTGATCCAAACC
>ML878897.1:0-13818 GCA_009831015.1 Picea engelmannii
CTTCAGCCCATACAGTGCTCTCTTGAGTCTGCACACATGAAAATCTCTGTCAAAGGTCTCAAAACCTTCTGGTTGTTCAATGTACACTTCTTCCTCAATGATCTCGTTGAGGAGCATAGTTTTCACATCCACTTGATGAATGCACCAACCCATCTGCACTGAGAGTGCAAGGATGGATCTTATGGAAGAGTACATTGCAACAGGTGCAAAGGTCTCATCATAATCTATCCCCTCGATCTGTGAGAATCCCCAGGCCAAAAACCTAGCCTTGTATTTCTCCACACTCCCATCAACAACTTGCTTTACCTTGTAGATCCATATTGAACCTACCACTGATTTATCAATCGGTCTTGGGACAATATCCCATACATTGTTTTTGACAATGGAGTCATACTCCTCTACCATAGAATCAACCCAAGTGGGGTCCTGCACTGCTTCCTGAAAGGAATATGGTTTAGTCACAATACATTTTCTCATGAGAGTCATGTATCCAGCAAATCGATTAGGAGACTGTCTCTGTTTGCACTGTGAAATAGGGGCTCCTATATTCTGTGCAACATCTAGTCTCATTCTATCATCTTCCATGGTGCACTTTTTTCCATTTCTGATGGATGGATCTGCTTGAGTGATTTCCTCCACTCCATGAACCTCTTCATGTGGTTGATCCACATCTTGAGACTCATCCTTTGGAACCAATAGTTCCTCTTCTGCATGCAATTCTATCTCTCTCTCAAGCGGCAATCGCATGGCTTTCCCCTCATCAAATTTTATATCCCGTCGCATAACAATCATATTACTGCTCGTGAAATACACATGATAATTATGCGGTGTTTCTATGTAGTGCACAAATATCCCAACTTGAACAGTTGGTTCCAACTTCTTCCTAGCATCCTTGTTCACATGAACATAAACAGATGAGCCAAAACTTTTAAAATGAGAAATATCGAGTTTAATACCAGTAAAAGCTTCTTCAGGTGTTCTCATGCCAAGTACTCTATGAGGACAATAGTTTTGCACATAAACCACAGTGTTGTATGCTTCTACCCAAAAATGCATTGGTAGGCCCTGATCATGCAACATCACTCATGTTGCACCCACAATCATTTTGTTCTTTCTCTCCACAATCCCATTTTGTTGTGGGTTATGAGGCGCTATGAGTTCTCTTTGAATTCCTTCTCTATTGCAGAAGTTTTTGAATTCATTAGATATGTATTCTCCACCATTATCACTCCTTAGAGCCTTCACTTTCTTCCTCGACTCTTTCTCCACCAATGCTTTAACCTCACAGAACTTTGAGAATGTTTGATCCTTCTTCTGCCTGAAGAATGTCCAGCATTTACGAGAAAAGTCATCAACAAAAATAACATAATACTTGTGTTTTGTTGTTGAAGCTACTGAGAATGGTCCACACACATCCGTGTGAATTCTCTCTAGGATCACCGAAGCATGGTTCTCCTTTTCATGAAAGGTGGACTTTACATACTTCCCCAAGGTGCACCCCTTGCACTGATTTGACTGAGCAAGTGTTCCCCTTGGAAGTCCAATAGATATTTGTTGCATGATCTTCAAGGCTCCACGATGAAGATGGCCCAATCTCTTGTGCCATAATTCTCCCTCATCCTGGCTCACCACAATGTATTCATGCGATTCTCCTGATCTAACAATTATACACCACTATTAAATATAGAATCGCTTCTACTATTATTCTTGCAGATTAAATTAAACCACGATCACAACCATGAGCACAAAGTGAAATATCAATAACACATAACATAGAAGTTTTACCAGGAAAGCATAAAGATAAAAACCCCACTATCATATATTATGTATAACATGAATCATGAAACAATCTCATACAAAACTCTAATCCAAAAGCTCTCAGTACAATACAATCGTCTCACACTGTCATACACAAATCAACAAATACATGTGCCAATTTCCATGTCCAAATAGCCTGCCTCCTCTGCACAATCTCTGCAATTCAAATTTTCACAATGATCTCAAATCATACATGAGTTGCCTAGTTTTCACATGATCATAAGCATATCCACTACATGTGTGAACAAATCACAATTGATAGCCAAATTGTCCCTTTCACCTGTTATGTCAACTGGATCTCCACTAGATCTTCCATGCATGTAGTTAACTGTGGTGAATCTTCAGTTGCATGTGAGTTCACTAATTAACTGAACTCTCACTAGTGCATGGTTAGTTACAACTAGTACAACTGATCTTAACTCACTTAACTACACTTATAATTCTGTTACAAATCCAACTCACTCAGTTATGAATGAAATAATAGATTAATATTTATTGTCCAATTTATTTAAGGGAAAAATAAATCCGACACATGTTTCTTGTTGACTTTTCAACAGGGGTGGCCAGTCCCTTGGGGATGATCAAGCTAAGTCATCTTTGACCATATTTGACATATAGAGGTTTCCTCATGAAACCAATGTCTAATACATATCAAGGTTCCCTCGTGGAACCAATGTCTCACAAGACGTATCGAGGTTTCCTCATGAAACCAATGTCTTGGTTCCTTCATCTGACCATCTTGCGCACATAGGGATGAAGTCCACATTCCCTCCTACTAGTCCATATAGGACCATACGGTGAGAATGTCTCATGATGTTGCCTCAAACATCTCTAGGAAATATCGAGGTTCCCTCATGGAACCAATTTCCCCTAAGACATATCGAGTTTTCCTCTTGAAACCAATGCCTTGGTTCCTTTATTTGACCATTTGAGGCATGTCAGGACGAATTCCACATTCTCCCCTACTAGTCCACATAGGACCCTCTAGGAAAAATGTCTCACGATGTTGCCTCAAGCATATCTAGGACACATCAAGGTTCTAATGTAGGAGCATCATCGACAAAGACCACATGGAGGGACAACGCAACACCATAAAACACCTTTTGAAATTAATTGGAATCTAAAAGTTGGAGTTTTTTTTGTAGATCCATTTTGAACGGATGATTGATGAAGAGAGAAACGCTCAAAAACTGAAGCATCGCAAGAGGTCTCAAAGTTTCACTCTTAGTGTTGAATGTAATCAAGTTGGAGTAGCTATTACTTGTTACATCGATAGGAGAGGTAGTCGGGGGGAACCCTAGGAACCTTCCTATATAGGTAGATGCATGGCATGCCCAAAAAATAAGAGGTTGTTGGAGGATTATTTTTATGGAATAGGAGGTAGAATATTTGGTCTTAAGAGAGCCGAGACTATGTCACAGTCCATCCTACACATATTGCAATCGAACATTCATCTTAATAGAAAAAAAGTCGTTTTTCCTGGATATGAACTTTTTGTGTGTTTCTGTGTATTGAATGAATGTTATGTGTGTGTGTTTACTAATGTTGTAGATTCATGTTAGAATTCATATGCAGGGGATAGATAGACTTTGTTATGTGTCTATGAGTTATAGGGCTGTTATGGATTCTTAGGTTGTGGAAGGAGTGCACAACAGAATATTGGATATTCTATATCCAATGCATAGAGTGTGCATCCAAACACTATTGAGTGAGAGAAGAACGTGTCAAGAGGACACTCTAGAGCAATAAAAAAAACTCAAGAGAAACCTCATAGTTATTGAATATTCTGTAGAGATCCGTAAGTGTGCGTTGAGCAGATGCAAGAAGTGTGTTATTGAACATGAGAGAAATTTCGATTCTGGAGGAAGACATGTGCAAGTATTGCACCAGGCCAACATTTAGATGGAGTTTTGAAAGAAGTCCTTGGAGGACTTCATCGAGCACAAGGAGTGCGCCATAAGTAAAGTAGTTTTCCTTTACAAGCTCAAAGAAGATGAGAGTTGGGTTTCCATGAGAGCACTAAGGAAATATTCTAAGGAAGTGGAAGGTTTGAGATCCTTTGGAGTTCTAAGTCAGTTCGAAATCTCAGAAGAGATAGAGCAAAGAGTGAATAGAGAAGGACTTATTCCAAGTTCCAAAGATCAGGAGATATTATGTCCTAAGAAGAGAAGGCATCCCAAGATAATGGGATCATAGGAGGAGGTTCAACGGCCAAAATCCTTGAACACTTAGAAATTTTCCCAATTTTGGGAGAAAGTGAAAGATCAGGAGGAGTAATAACAGTCGTTGAAACGAGTTGTAGGGAGAGATATGGACCGCTATATATATGTATAGACTAAAAGAGACCGTAGAGGAGAAGAACAAATCCCATCCATTGGATCTAAACACAAAGGGTCGACAGTCGTCCAATCCAAGGTAAAGTTCACAAGATTTAACACTTTTTGTTTACAAGAGAGCGAACTTGCCAAAGTCCCGAAGTCCCGAAGCAATTAGGGACTATCCATCGTCAAGGATGACAGGTGGTGTAATATCTACAACTCTAGAGAAAAATAACTTTAGAGAATTTGTGGAGAGGGAGTAAGAAAAAATCACTGAAATCGCTAAAGGGACGAAGTAGATCTTGAAAGTTGGTTGGCAGGGGATACGTGTCAATAGATAAGAGTCTTCGAGTGAAAGCATTCTGGGAGAAACAAGTGCATAGGAGTTTGAAACTCTCGAAGCCTGAAGAGCCAAATTGCCAGGCACCCCAAGAGACAAAGCGGGTAGAGGCCATCAGATCAAAGGGGAGACACGCGTCGACAAATCACAATCTCTAGGTGAAAGCACTCTGGAAGAATGTGAAGAAGGAAAGTTTGAAATTTCCAAAGCCCGAATAGTCGAAGTATTTGGGAGTCGTTGATCTGTGGGAGGACACACATTGTTAGATCATGGAATATGGGTGAAACACTCTGGGAGAAAGTGAGCATAGAGGGGTTGAAACTCCCGAAGGCTGAAGTCTCGAAGTGGACGGAAGTCATTGATTGAGGTGGATGCATGTCATCACATCTAGAACCTTGGGTACGAAATACTCTGGAGGAAAGTAGAGGGTGAAAGTGCTTGTTGGCATAGGGGCAGACCCAGGGTTAAATGCTTCAACAACACACCAACAAAACCATAACTACTGGCCCTTTCGGCAACACCTGCGAAGCAAATGAAGTCTCACTCGAGGTAGAGGCAGGGGTGGTTGCAGGACTCAAGTGTCTACAACCTAGATGGGACATAGATTTGTGATTACTACACTAATAGAGCACTTAGCAGTTAACATTTATCAATATTTAACCCTTATTCACATCGCAGATCAAAACCCTAATTATAGAGAAAAGCAGTATTCAACAAGATCTAATATATCCAAGCACCTAGCATATAGAATTAGATCAAATCTAGCATTCATTTACATTACTAAGAACTTAAGATACTATATCAGATGCATCTAACATATATCATTGCACTAAACATACATCGCATCAATAACATAACAACTATAATACACAAAGCAACCATAACACAGGATATATGTGGTTCACCACAGTGTGGGGCTACGTCCACCAACTCTTCTCTTCTTTATTGTTTTCTTTCAATCTTCTACAAGGACAGAGCCACAAGAACCCACTCCACATAAGACAAGAGATCTGTGCATACCTCGCTAGATCCTCCTTCCCTGAGCTAGGTTCAAGCACAAATCCTTCTTACAATCTGCAGAGATGCTTCTTACAATCATTTGCACTTAGCTCTTCATGTTCTTAACACACAGTATGCACAAAGCATCCATAATTGTTCACACTTAGATCACTGAACACATTACACATCTAGTTCTCTCTTACTTACCTCACCTAGCTTTCTGTTTATACATTACAAAAGGGCCTAAACATGGGTAAGCCCATGGGTCGACATCCCATACCAGTTACATAGACCCTAAACCCAGAAATTCCCTAAGAAGGGGTCGAGATCCCGCGATCTCTGCTTTTCCTTGTGCTCCTTCTTTGACCATCTTGTCGAAGTCCCAAAATTGGTCAAGCGTTACCAAGGTTCTCCAAAACTTGGTCAAGGGCCAATAGGCCCCCAACACTCACCTGTGACCCGTACTGAGTCACTTTAATATGGGTAACTCTGCCTCAAATGCCTCGATCTTGGCTTGAGATACTTCAACCTATTGCTTTGCCAGAGCCTCCTTCTTAGCAAACTCTTGAATCACCTTCTTCATAATAGGTCCTTCCAAGAGTTGTTCCACTGTGGTGACCACCTGTTCCAATTTTACACCTCATCCTTCAATATCCTAAAAATGTATGCAAGCTACATCCTGCACTGGTTGGAGTCGTTGAGTCACTTCCATGACCTTGCTCTGGATGTCATGGACTTTTTGTTGAACTGTGCGTTGTTTTCGGGATCGTTTCATCCTCTCGATCGATGGTAGTGGCTTCAACTATTCTTGCACCATTACTGCTTGTTTCTTGGCCTCCTGAAGCTATGACTCCAGTGTCCTTAGTTCAAGGTCCTCTGCAAGGCACTTGTAAGCCTGCACACTTCGACTGCTGAGTTATTTACATTATAATGCCAATTCCTTGATTCAATGGACTACGCTTCACGTAGTTTTTTCTCTTTGGTATTGCACTTCCTACAAAGTGATTGACACTGCTTGTAACTCCAGTTCTACTATCCTTTGTTGGAGCTGCTAAATGGCTTCGGCAATCTTCCCTAATTGTCTTTCCACTGGGTCTTCTTCCATCTGTTCTAGGCCCATCATAGAGCGAAGTGCTCTCATGATTGCTTCTTTAATTCCAATCTGCTATGCGAGCAGTTGTTCCTTATCCTTCTAGATTTGTGCTCTATCCTCTGCAAACTTGGCTTGGATGTTGTCTTTTTCCTGTTGCACAACCCGACGTTGTTCTCTGGCTTCCTCTTTTTCTTTCTTTAATGCCTTTGTGGCCTATTCTTTTTCTTCCCAAGCACGACAAAGGCAAGCTTCGATCGCATATGCTATTTGGCATAGCTGGGCAGGTTCATCTCTCAACTCTATTCCTTCCGATGATGGGGGCGCAGTAGACATTGCACGGCTAGAGTAGAGGGCTTGTTGTACCCCTTTCATCTCTACTTCAATTCTTTCATACATGGTCTCTTGTTTGGATTCATTGCGCTGTAAGATGTCTTCTGAGGTATCTGAGATAGCGGCGATGATGAAATCTATGTCATTCATCATTAGCACAGTCTACATGTGTGGTTTAGTAGCTTTGGAATTCTTCCGTGATGTAGGTTTAGTGGGGGGAACCTTTCTTTTCTTGGAGGTCTCGACTTCATCAATAGGGTCCCTAGGTAGGGTTACTTCACCTTGTTTCTGCTTGTCTTCTTCTCCTTTGTCCTCTTCTTTGTCTACTTCGTCATCACCTCCCCCTCTATGTGAGTCTAAAGCAGTCCCTTCTGATGCATTGTTCAGGTCCTGTACCTCTTCCCTTTTCTTTCTTCTGCTATTATTGGGTGCATCATACTCTTCGTGAGTAACCATCGAACTTCCAATGAGGTCGGGGTCAGACAGTTCTTCCTAGTCGACTAGTATAAGGAACTCTAGAGGCCATTCCTTAGTGATTTCTTCCATGTCCTCCTCTGTGAGTGTAATATACCAGATATAAAAAGTATGAAGAACATAAATAATTTGCTAGAAATGGCAGACTGACAACAATATAACCAAAACAATCACCACAATAGCACTAAAATGATATAAGAATAACAACATAAATAACACTTTGATTATGAAAGCAATGTTCATGGGCCTCTTCGAGGGGTAACCTCCAATTAAGCAGAGCTCTATTACAATAATATCCAAGCTAGGGTTTGTTATCTCCCAAAATGAATCAGTCAATTTGTTCCATTTTGCAGGTGATAGCGTGGTCAATAATAGGATTCTATATAAATTTTTATATTCTAGAAGTGTCAAAACATAGGATTTAAAATCATACCCTAGAAATCAATTGATCCTCGAAAGGCTGTTTTTTAAATTTTGTGAAAAATATTTTCACCAACTAACATATGTTACTAAGTTGATGTTAGTTGGTGAAAGCCTCGGTTTTAAATGGTTAATGTATACTCCCCGTAGGCAAGCAAGTTGGTGAAAGCACTAAACACAAATTTCTCTTCAATGACTCCAAAATAAAAAAGGGACACATTCGACACACGTCACACAATCATTATGGAGCGCTAGTCAAAACAAACGATGATGATGATACCGTTTGTTCATGTTTTAATAGGACATTATGGCAGATCATGCTTCTAATTTCGTGCGACAACAATGAGAGGATTGGAGATGATGAATTCACATTCATCATTAGAGACAGAGAAGAAAGTACCTGCCACCTTGCGACATCAAATCAGTATCTTTTGTTTTGAATTCATGGTGTTGATAGGCAATATTATATCATTTCATTTTCTAATCGGTAACACATAAATTTTTCACCAGCGCCAGCCTCGTTTGTGTCAAGAGAATTACTGTGTCAACCATGTGCAAATCAATCAACTTTCGAGTCGCAGATGGAGAGGAAGTGAAGTGGGTTGCAGCTGAGGAAAGAATTAGATACTCTCTCATTTTTGCAGTCACATCCAGATGTGCACAAGCATTTCTCAGACGCAGGATGCATGACTTATGTGGAAAAATTATAGCATGGTTATCACCAGGACAAAACAAAAGTTTTTTCCAGGTCATATGATGGAAAGAAATCCAGCGTGATCTCTCTAGAGATGATAATCGATGAAGCTGCCATCACTACAACAACTTGCCTACCTAGAACAGTCCAAAGCTGGTTTAAAATGATAGTGACTAAGAACTTAGATTTCAGGGTATACCTCAAGCCAAAATTCATAAATATAACCTGGAAGAAAAGCTTACCTGTTTCTCACCTGGAAGATGAATGGCAAGATTTGTTCAAAGGCATTCAACTTTACTTAACTTCAGAAGGTAGGTATTACAATTTAATTTTATACCATTTCATACTTTTAGATCATTTCAAAGGGAAGATCCTTCTGAATTTGCCTTTCTTCCTTCAAAAAAGCTTAACCAAAGTGTGCAAGAAGATTAGAATTGAACCTCGAAGCATAAAAAATTCCCTTTTTCATTATGGCATGATCAAATTGATAATTTTAGAGGAATTGGGACAAAGAGAAAGAACTTGGCAACACTTTCTCTTCTAGGAAGGTTTTGAGACCCAAACTCAACCTATAAATGAGCAGAAGAAAGAATGGAAAAAGTAGTCAACTCCTCAGAGTAGCTCAAGGAGGAGGAGAGCTCTCCCAATACCAGGAGAGGATAGGGTTTCTAGCATAAATCCCAAGAGAGCAAAGAAGAAAATGGATTTTGAAACAATCTCAGAGAAATCCACAGTGAGAAAGACAAATGTTCTCAATTTTCCATACATAGATTCAGATACAGAGCCAAAAAGGGAAGATGAAAGTCCAGCCATTAAAAGTCCAGAGAACTCCATGGAAATTGCACAGGACTATGAATATTTTACTCCCGTAGATGATGGTGAAACCTCAAGGAATAAGAAATCAAAAAAAATCACAAAAGATTAAAGAGATGAAAGAAGTAATAACACAATAGGAGGTTCTAAAAAGAGTGATTAAGGCAAGATACAAAGCCTTATCAGAAAATTTTGCAAAGAAAAATGCAGCTTTTGAGAAGCTAGCTCGTGAAGCTGTTAAATACAAAAAGAGGAAGAAGAAAATCACCAAATATTATAACATCTTATGGTGGTTAGCAAAACACCTCAAGAGGAAAATCAAGAAATTGAAGAAAAAGATCAATACACATCCAGATTTACAGGTACTGGCCTAGGTTGCTGTGAATTTGCAGGGAGAGAAATCTAAAGAAAACTGAGCTTTTGATGAAACAATAGTTTTGAATATGGAGGGTTTCCTTTTTGACCAAGACAAAACTTTCACCAGCACAAAAGGCAGAATTATAACCAGTTAGCTGATGAAAAGCAGAGCTTTCACCGGCTAATTAGCAGATCGAAAGGTGAAATAGCTCGTGAAACTATAGAAAGAAAATTTTGGAAATTTAAGCTGGAGAAAAGAGATTTTGGAGTGATTAAAAGGATACGGGAGTATCAAAGGATTAACCACCAAATCAAGAAGTATTCAGCATCAAAGATTTGTGGAGGTTTTTGGGACTAAATGTTAAATCTGGTCAACTAAAGTTTTGGGTTATAGTTGTTGAAAGATTTCTAGCTATAGAAGACATGTGTCTTTACCCTCAATGACACATCAAAGTCATACAAGTGATGAATACCAGATGTCAAAGATCAACAAAGAAGACAGTTCGAGTGCTAGAAACTAGTTCTTTGATTATCCATTTGTATTTAGTCAGTTTTACTTTCTATATTTAGATATACAGATCCACTTTTTCAGGATCTTAGACTTGTTGTAAGGGCTATAAATGCCTAACTTTTTAAGATATCGGGGTTCAATCTGGGATACATTTTGCTACTGTTATAAACTCTTATTTGATAATAGAATCACAGTCTTCTTTTGTCTTCAATATCATAATTTCTCATGCATCTTATCTTTCTATACTTTACTTTAGTTTGTCTTACCTTCTAAAGACTGTCATCTCTTTATTAAGCTCATAAACTTGAATTGAAGGATTTCTTGCTATCTTGTATTAACCCTACACCTAGTTGTATTTGGTAATCAAGATTAGTATTCTTCATCCCTTGTTTAAAATATCTTGTTTGATTATTGATTTCTAAAAGCACTGTCTTATTAGAATGTATGATGAGTTTTCCATTTCATTAATCATTGAGTTATCCCATTGTTCCAATCATACCTGATTATCATATTCTTAAGTTACCAAGCATCTTTAGCCTACAACCCTAAAGAGTTTCTTGGAGAGCTAACAAATTGGTGTCGTTGTCGGGGATCCAAGACTGAAGCTCAACTTTCCTGGGATATGACACAGAGCTGACCTTTGATGATAAACAAAGATCAGACATCACATTGGTTGTAATTATTGTTAGGACCCTATAATGTACCTTTTTGCTCATACTTTTTGCTATCATTACATCCTTTTCCCACTCATATTTAAGCCTACATTATCACCTTAATATATTTCTCCAAAGGTATATAACGTTTCTTCTCTTTTCTATATGTTTAATTTGTTTTACATGTAATTTTGCATTACTCTCATACTTAGCCATTAATCAGAAATATATAGTTGTTGAAATAGTTTGAAATGCAGTTAATATACTGTTGCTTCTTGAAGACCATGTTGCTGAAATAGTCAACAATACACAAATCCCGTTGCTGAAACAGTCCGTGATTTGTGATGCTGAAACAACATTTCACATACAACAGTAACAAGAAGTAGTTGTTACACTGGCCATAACAGTTGTACTTCAAGCCAGGACCATTCCAACCACTGTAACAACATTTTGCTACGGGAGATCAGAATATCCTATTCCAGCATAGAATATTAGATCAGACTAAGAATAGGATTTGCACGTACACATGTAATTTTATGCTTAATTGTATTAAGAGGATTCTCCTTTTTAAATAAGGGGGAAATCAACATTAGAAGGGAGATTACGAAAGGCTTATCTAGAGGCGAATTACAGAGAAGGAGCGTGTTCACTTTGGATATTGTAACTTGTCACATTTGGCATATGAATAAAAAATCATTCTAAGCATTCCTTCTTAATTCCTTTTATTTATGGGGAATCTTGTGAGAAGAAAAGGGCCCACCTTCTTCACAAGATTCACCCATTAGTTTCTGTAGTGTGTAGTATTGTTTTTATCTATACTTTGTTAAAACTTTGTTTTGCTGAAACTCTGTTTCCACTGATTGTTACATCATTTTCATACAATTCATTCGTAGGTAATTGTTAATCATTTTAATTGGTAATTCTGTTTGCAGAATGACTTTATAAAAGTGTGATAGTTAGAGACAGGTGTTGAAGATTCCTACTTTGGGGAATAGGGTCCTGTTCTTTGTTATAGAATAGTTAGTCTTCGGTAGTTGTTAATCATTTTGATTGGTAATTCTGTTTGCAGAATGAGTTTATGAAAGTGTGATAGTCAGAGACAGGTGCTGAAGATTCCTACTTTGGGGAATAGGGTCCTATTCTCTATTACAAAATAGTTAGTATTCTTTGCAGTATGATGAAAGGTTCCTTTTTCCTAGGTTGTTATTTCTTAATGTAATCTAGGATTCTTCTGATAATTATTCCTTTTTGAATATTAAACTCTGCAATAGATAGATTGCTTTTACTGCAATTCAAAGTAGAACTTCAATCTGTTCAAAGAAAGGTGTGGTTAGTTTTACTAAAACTTTGGATTTCTTTTGAGATTGAGCATATACAGTGTGTGATTTCCTTTGAAATAAATAGACTTCCTTGGGTTGACAATTTATGTAACACTTGATTGTTTTAACTAATAAGCAATTATAGTGACCAAAATTTTGGCGTCATTGTCGGGGAAGGAAATTATAGATTTCAAAATCATTTACATTTTTCTTTCATATGTACAGATTGCATGAGAGGACGTGGACCCCCCAAGGAAGCTGACCCTACAGGTGGCAGGGGCATAGGAAGAGGAGGAAGAAAGACTTTTATCGACCAGATTATATCAAAATCTGAATATGTTGTTCCTCAATGACCAAGCTATCGAAAACCAAAGCCCAAACCTTCCTTTCAAGTGAAATTTGAAACATAGACAGTTGAAAAACTAGCAGACGACATTGAGGATCGAGCAAGTGTAGTAGGGGAACAAACAGAAGAAACCATGGATGGATATAATGAAGAATTGCACCATGAAGAACAGGTAGGTCTTGAAGTAGAGGTAAACGATGAAAAATCTTTTTCTACCTTAGGATTTCCTATTGGTGATATTCCTAGAGGAGTAGCTCCCATGAAGAATATTCCACTTTCAGCTTTACCTAATTTTCATGGTTTATCTTCTGAAGATCCTGATGAATTCCTTTTCGAGTTTGACATATTATGTAGAAGTTATGATTACATTTCCAATGCTAAAAAATTAAAGCTATTCCCAACAACATTAAATGGAAATGCATTAATATGGTTCATGAGTCTTGGAGGTCATGTAATTACAACATGAGATCAGATGAAACATAAATTTCTGCACAAATATCAAGACTATTGTCGAACAAGAGAAAAAAGAGAGGAATTATTCAAGATGATACAGAAAGAGGATGAAAATCTTGAGGAATTTGTGGAAATGCTACAATATAATCTACAAAGATATAGTCACCCTGATGTAAGTAAAGATATTCTTAAAACAATATTATTAAAAGGAGTGAGGGATGACTATCTAGATATGCTAAATATGCTTGGAAAAGGGGACATATCTAAAGAATCATATGATGAAATTGTTAATCTCTGTAAAAGATGTTCAAGAGGAGATACAAGGAATAGATCAAACAGAAGGGATACCACATTTTCAAGAGTTCAAAAATCAGCCAGTGGAGGAGAAACAAGAGCCGAAATAGGTAATCTACTTGAGGAATTTAAAACTGAAATGTTAAGTTCTTTTGCTTCACAAATTGACACTTTTCAGATTCAAAAGAAATAAGTCAAAGAAGAAGCAGCTTTGTCCATCTTTTGTTCCAAATGCAGAGATAAGCACCCACTAAGGGAATGCCCATTGGACAAAAAGACAATTTGCACCATTTGTGATAAGGATCATGAAACTCAACAATGCCCTTCTTTACCAAGAATAAAAGAAACATTACAACCAACCAATGAAGAAGTTGAAGTTGTCTATCTGTTGACACAGAGAAGGCAATGGAAACCACAGGGACAAGGTATGAATCCTAATATTCCATTTACATCTTCTAATCGTTGGAATATTTGTACTTCTTTTAGTCAAGAAAATTACCCTCCCTTCAATCAAATGAATTACCCACCCATGAAACAAACAAACCCTCCCTTTGTAGACCCAACAATATGGACACCTTGGCCTTCA
>ML878897.1:13918-31046 GCA_009831015.1 Picea engelmannii
ATGACACATCAAAGTCATACAAGTGATGAATACCAGATGTCAAAGATCAACAAAGAAGACAGTTCGAGTGCTAGAAACTAGTTCTTTGATTATCCATTTGTATTTAGTCAGTTTTACTTTCTATATTTAGATATACAGATCCACTTTTTCAGGATCTTAGACTTGTTGTAAGGGCTATAAATGCCTAACTTTTTAAGATATCGGGGTTCAATCTGGGATACATTTTGCTACTGTTATAAACTCTTATTTGATAATAGAATCACAGTCTTCTTTTGTCTTCAATATCATAATTTCTCATGCATCTTATCTTTCTATACTTTACTTTAGTTTGTCTTACCTTCTAAAGACTGTCATCTCTTTATTAAGCTCATAAACTTGAATTGAAGGATTTCTTGCTATCTTGTATTAACCCTACACCTAGTTGTATTTGGTAATCAAGATTAGTATTCTTCATCCCTTGTTTAAAATATCTTGTTTGATTATTGATTTCTAAAAGCACTGTCTTATTAGAATGTATGATGAGTTTTCCATTTCATTAATCATTGAGTTATCCCATTGTTCCAATCATACCTGATTATCATATTCTTAAGTTACCAAGCATCTTTAGCCTACAACCCTAAAGAGTTTCTTGGAGAGCTAACAAATTGGTGTCGTTGTCGGGGATCCAAGACTGAAGCTCAACTTTCCTGGGATATGACACAGAGCTGACCTTTGATGATAAACAAAGATCAGACATCACATTGGTTGTAATTATTGTTAGGACCCTATAATGTACCTTTTTGCTCATACTTTTTGCTATCATTACATCCTTTTCCCACTCATATTTAAGCCTACATTATCACCTTAATATATTTCTCCAAAGGTATATAACGTTTCTTCTCTTTTCTATATGTTTAATTTGTTTTACATGTAATTTTGCATTACTCTCATACTTAGCCATTAATCAGAAATATATAGTTGTTGAAATAGTTTGAAATGCAGTTAATATACTGTTGCTTCTTGAAGACCATGTTGCTGAAATAGTCAACAATACACAAATCCCGTTGCTGAAACAGTCCGTGATTTGTGATGCTGAAACAACATTTCACATACAACAGTAACAAGAAGTAGTTGTTACACTGGCCATAACAGTTGTACTTCAAGCCAGGACCATTCCAACCACTGTAACAACATTTTGCTACGGGAGATCAGAATATCCTATTCCAGCATAGAATATTAGATCAGACTAAGAATAGGATTTGCACGTACACATGTAATTTTATGCTTAATTGTATTAAGAGGATTCTCCTTTTTAAATAAGGGGGAAATCAACATTAGAAGGGAGATTACGAAAGGCTTATCTAGAGGCGAATTACAGAGAAGGAGCGTGTTCACTTTGGATATTGTAACTTGTCACATTTGGCATATGAATAAAAAATCATTCTAAGCATTCCTTCTTAATTCCTTTTATTTATGGGGAATCTTGTGAGAAGAAAAGGGCCCACCTTCTTCACAAGATTCACCCATTAGTTTCTGTAGTGTGTAGTATTGTTTTTATCTATACTTTGTTAAAACTTTGTTTTGCTGAAACTCTGTTTCCACTGATTGTTACATCATTTTCATACAATTCATTCGTAGGTAATTGTTAATCATTTTAATTGGTAATTCTGTTTGCAGAATGACTTTATAAAAGTGTGATAGTTAGAGACAGGTGTTGAAGATTCCTACTTTGGGGAATAGGGTCCTGTTCTTTGTTATAGAATAGTTAGTCTTCGGTAGTTGTTAATCATTTTGATTGGTAATTCTGTTTGCAGAATGAGTTTATGAAAGTGTGATAGTCAGAGACAGGTGCTGAAGATTCCTACTTTGGGGAATAGGGTCCTATTCTCTATTACAAAATAGTTAGTATTCTTTGCAGTATGATGAAAGGTTCCTTTTTCCTAGGTTGTTATTTCTTAATGTAATCTAGGATTCTTCTGATAATTATTCCTTTTTGAATATTAAACTCTGCAATAGATAGATTGCTTTTACTGCAATTCAAAGTAGAACTTCAATCTGTTCAAAGAAAGGTGTGGTTAGTTTTACTAAAACTTTGGATTTCTTTTGAGATTGAGCATATACAGTGTGTGATTTCCTTTGAAATAAATAGACTTCCTTGGGTTGACAATTTATGTAACACTTGATTGTTTTAACTAATAAGCAATTATAGTGACCAAAATTTTGGCGTCATTGTCGGGGAAGGAAATTATAGATTTCAAAATCATTTACATTTTTCTTTCATATGTACAGATTGCATGAGAGGACGTGGACCCCCCAAGGAAGCTGACCCTACAGGTGGCAGGGGCATAGGAAGAGGAGGAAGAAAGACTTTTATCGACCAGATTATATCAAAATCTGAATATGTTGTTCCTCAATGACCAAGCTATCGAAAACCAAAGCCCAAACCTTCCTTTCAAGTGAAATTTGAAACATAGACAGTTGAAAAACTAGCAGACGACATTGAGGATCGAGCAAGTGTAGTAGGGGAACAAACAGAAGAAACCATGGATGGATATAATGAAGAATTGCACCATGAAGAACAGGTAGGTCTTGAAGTAGAGGTAAACGATGAAAAATCTTTTTCTACCTTAGGATTTCCTATTGGTGATATTCCTAGAGGAGTAGCTCCCATGAAGAATATTCCACTTTCAGCTTTACCTAATTTTCATGGTTTATCTTCTGAAGATCCTGATGAATTCCTTTTCGAGTTTGACATATTATGTAGAAGTTATGATTACATTTCCAATGCTAAAAAATTAAAGCTATTCCCAACAACATTAAATGGAAATGCATTAATATGGTTCATGAGTCTTGGAGGTCATGTAATTACAACATGAGATCAGATGAAACATAAATTTCTGCACAAATATCAAGACTATTGTCGAACAAGAGAAAAAAGAGAGGAATTATTCAAGATGATACAGAAAGAGGATGAAAATCTTGAGGAATTTGTGGAAATGCTACAATATAATCTACAAAGATATAGTCACCCTGATGTAAGTAAAGATATTCTTAAAACAATATTATTAAAAGGAGTGAGGGATGACTATCTAGATATGCTAAATATGCTTGGAAAAGGGGACATATCTAAAGAATCATATGATGAAATTGTTAATCTCTGTAAAAGATGTTCAAGAGGAGATACAAGGAATAGATCAAACAGAAGGGATACCACATTTTCAAGAGTTCAAAAATCAGCCAGTGGAGGAGAAACAAGAGCCGAAATAGGTAATCTACTTGAGGAATTTAAAACTGAAATGTTAAGTTCTTTTGCTTCACAAATTGACACTTTTCAGATTCAAAAGAAATAAGTCAAAGAAGAAGCAGCTTTGTCCATCTTTTGTTCCAAATGCAGAGATAAGCACCCACTAAGGGAATGCCCATTGGACAAAAAGACAATTTGCACCATTTGTGATAAGGATCATGAAACTCAACAATGCCCTTCTTTACCAAGAATAAAAGAAACATTACAACCAACCAATGAAGAAGTTGAAGTTGTCTATCTGTTGACACAGAGAAGGCAATGGAAACCACAGGGACAAGGTATGAATCCTAATATTCCATTTACATCTTCTAATCGTTGGAATATTTGTACTTCTTTTAGTCAAGAAAATTACCCTCCCTTCAATCAAATGAATTACCCACCCATGAAACAAACAAACCCTCCCTTTGTAGACCCAACAATATGGACACCTTGGCCTTCACAACAACAACCTTACCTTAACCAATGGAATCCAAATTGTAGAGGTCAACAACCCTCGTTCCCGAATCAATTTCCTCAATTTCAATCACAAGTTCAGCAACCACTCTCTTTACCATCAGGTACTCCACTGAATAATCAAATGATGAGGCCCCAACTACCTATACAACCTAACCCTAACCCCAATAATAAGGTTGTGCAGTGCATTGATATTCAAAACTAGCCTATACTTTCTCTTTTCCCTGCACAATGCAATGATATTCATTTATGATCTGGGAAAATAGTAGAACCTATCGTTGATGATGTTACCTCCTCTGATTCTGATAAAGAAGACATAAAAAAGAATGATTTACCTGAAGATGTAAAATCATCCTCAAACATTGTTGTTGAAATAGAAAAACCACCATTCCCTGAGCGTTTAGCTTTGACTAAAACTCTTGAGCCACCTCCTTTCAATCTTCTAGGGGAATTACAAAATCTCTATGTCAAAATTCCACTATTACAAGCACTAAGAGATGTGCCAATTTATTCCAAAACTATGCGAGACATTTGTGTTAAGAAACCTGGTAGAAAAACCAAAGATCCCCTCACAGTTCATGTCATGGGTGATTTGTCTGCACTAATGTCGAGTAAAGCTCCTCCAATTAAATATGGTGATCCCGACCATCCTACTATCATAGTGCAAATTGGAAAAACAACAATTCCTCGAGTTCTGGTAGACTTAGGTGTTTCTATCAATATTATGACTCTTGAAACTTCACAACTATTACAACTGAAGAATGAAATCAGAGATACCCCAACCATTCTATAATTAGTTGACCGTTCTACAATCAAACTGGAAGGAGTCATTGAAGAACTAATCATCTTAGCTGAGTCCTGGAATTATCCAGCTGACTTTGTGGTATTACAACCTAAAAAAAAGTTGGGGGGTCATCCTCTAATTTTGTGCAGGCCTTGGCTAGCCACAACAGATTCCTTTATCAGCTGTAGATCTAGTTCAATGACAATTTCGAATGGATATGAGACCAAACAACTTACTCTCTACCCTCACGCTACACCCTTGATTATTAATGACAATTCTTTATGGGTGGACTTTGATGATCAAACTACTCAACCTATCTTGACTATCGGACAAGCCTTAAGCCTTAAAGATGCCACTGAGGATGAAGTAATTAATAATTTTATTTGTGAACCCTCCTCTGTGACTCCAGAAAAACATAATCAATTAGCTGCACTTTTGGAGTCAGATACCCAGGAAAACCTTAACTCTGAAGACCTACCTCAAACATCAACTACCATCTCTTCTAAAAGTATACCAGTAGAAATTGAAACTGGTAAAACATTGAATATAAACCCCAACTTGACAGTTGCTGAAACACAACAATTAATGAAGTTACTTCTTGAACATAAGGAAGCATTCGCATGGGACTATACAAATATTAAGGGAATCTCTCTTGAATTAGGTACTCATTGTATCTATATCAAGGAAGATTTTCGACCGATCTACCAATCTCAACGACGAATGAACCCTAATTTAAGAGAAATTCTTAAAGAGGAACTTCAAAAATTGCTTAATGTAGGGTTTATATATCCTATATTTGACACTGAATGGATTTCCCCATTGGTAATAGTTCCTAAGAAAAATGGGAAATGGAGAGTGTCTATCGATTATAGAGCCTTAAATAAAGCCACTCAAAAAGATCATTTTTCTTTACCATTCATCGATCAGGTGTTAGATAGTTTGGCAGGGAAGAAATTATTCTCTTTCTTAGATGGTTTCAGTGGGTATAACCAAATCAAAATTGCACCCCAAGACCAAGATAAGACCACTTTTACTAGCCCATGGGGAAATTTTTCTTATAGAGTCCTCCCATTTGGACTATGTAATGGACCAACAACCTTTCAAAGAGAAGTTATAGGAATCTTTTCTGATATGATTAATGACTCTATGGAAATTTTTATGGATGATTTTACCCCTTATGGTGTCTCTTTTGAGGAAGCACTACAAAATCTTAAGAAAGTAATTAACCGATGTATACAATCCCACCTCTCCTTAAGCATATAAAAATGTCATATGATGATGAGTGAAGGAGTAGTACTTGGACATTTTATTTCATCTCAAGGAATTCAGGTAGATCCATCCAAGACACAAGTCATTAAAGACCTTCCTATTCCCAAAACCCAAACAGATGTGAGAAGTTTCTTAGGACATGATGGATACTATAGAAGATTTATCAATTTTTTTTCCAAAATAGCTTCTCCTCTGTTTTTGTTACTTATGAAAAATGTTGAATTCAAGTGGACTAATCTTTTCTAGGAAGCATTTGATACACTCAAACATCAGTTATATATAGCTCCTATTCTAAGAGGACCTGATTGGACACTTCCCTTTCATATATCCTATGATGCTTTAGATACTACAATAGGAGTTGTCTTGGGATAAGAAGAAAACCATCTCCCTTATGCTATCTACTTCATTAGAAAGAATATGAGTCCTGCTGAACTTAATTATACAGTTACCAAAAAGGAATTTTTAGCAGTTATCTATGCTATTAATAAATTTCGACATTACATCACTGGCTATTCTACTTTTGTCCATACTGATCACTCATCTATCAAATATTTAATGAAAAAATCTATCACAAATGCTCAAGTCACCAGATGGTTACTATTATTACAAGAATTTGATATTACAATTGTAGATAGACCAGGAAAAGAAAATGTAGTTGCTGATTTCCTTTCTCGGTTAACACCTGATGATAAGACTCCAATAAATGATTCCTTTCCTGATGAATATTTATTTGCAGTATCTGATCACTCACCATGGTATGCAGACATTGCTAACTATTTGGTTGCAGGGAAGCTACCATCACACCTATCCCACCGAGAGAAAAGAAGAATCATTCAACAAAGTGCTCGGCATAGCTGGATAAGTGGGTGTCTTTTCCACATAGGACTTGATCAAGAAATCCAAATATTCATTAGAGAAGATGAGGTTTATGATTTACTAAAAGCTTGTCATGATGGCCCTTGTGGAGGGCATTTTGCTAATAAAAGAACAACACATAAAATTCTCAGGATGGGTTATTAATGGCCCTCACTTTTTAAAGATGCAAATAAATATGTTCGGGCCTGTGATAGCTGTCAAATAATGGGTCAACCTAATCATAGAGATGAAATTCCATTGAATCCCTAGGTAGTACTCGAACCATTTGAAAGATGGGCCTTAGACTTTGTAGGACCCATTAACCCTACATCCAATCAAAAAGTTTATATAGTGGTTTGCACAGATTATATGACCAAATGGGTGGAGGCTAAAGAACTCCATAGAGCTACTGAAGAAGTTGTTCTAGATTTTTTATTTGAAGATATATTTATCCGATTTGGAGTGCCTAGAGAATTAGTCATGGATGGAGGACCTATTTTCACTTCTCATGGTTTTAAAGCCATCCTTCAAAAATATCATATTCATCATATAATGACTACACCATACCACCCCCAAGCCAATGGACAGGTGGAAAGCACAAATAAAGTAATAGAAGCCATTCTCACAAAAACAGTGAAGAATTGGTCTCAAAGGCTCTCTGAAGCATTATGGGCTTACATAACTACCTGGAGAAATACTACAGGATTCTCCCCCTATGAATTAGTTTATGGAAAAAGTGTTGTCTTTCTTGTAGAATTTGAAATCAAAACCTTAAGGACTGCTTTAGCTATTAACCTTGATTTGACTGATGCACAATTAGCCAGGTTGCAGTAGCTTAATGAATTGGATGAAAAAAGATTAGATGCCATTCACCAGAAAACTATGACTCAACAACAAAGAACAAAATGGCATGATAAAACCATCATGCATAAGAAATTCCAAAAAGGTAATTGGGTTTTACTGTATGATTCTCAATTTAAAGAATTTCAAGGGAAACTACGTACAAGATGGCTAGGACCTTACGAAGTGGATACTATTTTCCCCAATGGAATAGTACGGCTCCTAACAATTGATGACTCTAAAACACCATTATTAGTGAATGGTCATTGGCTCCGTTTGTACCAGTGCCCCATTTCCAAAGAAGATTTTAAGGCCACATGCGTGGCAGATTCACATTATCTCTTTTTAGAGGAGCCTCCTACCCCTCATTGCATTTAATTTTTCTGAATTTTATTTCTTTAGTATTAGATTAAATTTCTTTTACTAATAATCCCTTTCAAGGAATGGCATGTTACAATTGATTCTTTTGTAGATTCTCGATCCAAAAAAGGCCTACCAAGAAAGGACAATCTTACTACAAGCAGATCCAAGCTTCATTTTGTGAAGCATTGATCCCTCTTTATTCAATCCATTCATCTTCATTACCCATTCAACATCCCCATCATTCATCCCCTTTCATTTTATTTCCTTTCCATTTTTCCCATTGTTGAAAAACCACTCTTCAACAACATTTTTCCTCATTTTTCCATTGCTGAAACACCACTCTTCAACAACATTTTTTTTCCTCATTTTCCCCATTGCTGAAACACTACTCTTCAACAACATTTTTCCCCATTTTCCCCATTGTTGAAACACCACTCTTCAACAACATTTTTTCCCCATTGATGAAACACCACTCTTCAACAACATTTTCTTCATTTTACCTATTGCTGAAACACCATTTCTTCAGTAGTATTTTCCATTGTTAAAACATCACTCTTCAACAAACATTTTCCCATTCTTTTCCTGTTGCTGAAACACCATTTTTCCAGCATTTCCTGTCAATAAAAACATCTTTTTCAGCTCTTTCGCTCTCACTTCTTCTATTTTCATACAGTTTTTCCTTTCACTTCTTTCTCCCATGATTAAACAAACCCTTGATACAATTTCTTTCATAAATCCAAAATCTCTCCGATGGTTACTGCATATCTATTATGGACAGACACTATATATTTCAAAGTACAAATCAAAGGTAAATATGAGGTATGTAAACTTTATGTGTAAATAAAATTGAACTATGGCTAATGAGAAGATCCCGATTCATTACTATCATTCACTTAAATTCACTATTTTAGCCATAGTTGGTGGGGGAAATATCAAAATTTTATGCCATCATTTCACACAAACCAACTACCGTCACTTCTTTTTACCCATCTATTATCGGACTAATTGGTAGGTGTGGACACTAACAGATCTCCCTAGATCCACCTGGATCTAGAACAAAACAGGACAGGACATGACTCTTTCCCTAAGTTTTGACCATTGAATTAGCTAGTAGGGAGGAACAAGTAACATACATTTGTATCACTTCCTAGGGTCTTTGTTGCTCCCGCTTCACTCCAGTGCTCTCGTGAGGTCAAGAGAAAGACAACACAAACCAACCAAAGTGAATATAGAAAAATATATTCAACTATCAACTTATGTGTATGATCAAGGGATTACACAATAAAGTAAGAATGACTTTATGGGAAAACGACATGCCACTATATCATATTAATCGAAAGTAGAAGATACAACCTTATCACCTTGATGTCACAAGCTTCCTTTCAGTGGATCTTGGCTCCAACACACACACTTTCTCAATCCTTGTATGAAGAATATCAAATCCCTCTTAATAGACTTGCTAGAGTCTCCAAGCTCCTGTTCAAGATAGGTCCTTCACATAATTCTTTCACCAATTCTCCAATGAATATTGCTTAACCTTTTCCATGAGAATTCCATCAATATATAGAAGAGAATGAGATGGTTACTTGGATAAGAATGATCCCACAATATCAGGGAAACCAATAAAGGATAACCATTCGAATGCCAACCCATTCTTCTAGAAGATTCCCTTCTAGAACCATCGAGACTTCATCTTTTTCCAAGCTTTAGAACAAGTTTTCACCCTAGCTATGTAGCACAGTGTGAGAAGTTCGCACCCTAGCTAAAGGAAGCCTACGAGAATGGGTCATTCTTTCACCCTAGGATATTAGCAACCTATGAACTCTCTTCAAAAGTAAGTTTTCTAAGAAGAGATGAATTTCACTTTTCTTAGGAGAAAGTTCTTATGAGGAGCCTGAGTACACCATCATCAATACACCATCAAGATTGACCAAAATCATGGGTAACAGAATTCCCCCCAAAGTATGAGGCCAGAATTAGTGACAGTCAAAATACTTTGTAAACTGTATGTGTGTGTCAGAAACCAGGAGCGCACCTAATTGGAAACCTGCGAACAACCAAGCATTTGTAGAATATCATATATACTAATTATGAGGTAGACATTCCCATAATCAGATCATAGATGAATGACATCATAGACATAGGTCATGGCCACCAATCATACATTGTGGATCCATGCCATCAGAATATATCACAGCCACCAGGAATACACTGTGGATCTATGCGAGAAAATTCAAATTGATACGACATAGCCACAAGACATACAAAGTGGATCTATGCATCGCAAATTATACATATTCCATCGCAACCTGGATAAAGACATGATATCTAGGGTCTTCAAACTCATCTCCCAAAAGTATGAATCTAACCATGTGATTACATGTGTTGAATTCGAGCATGGTAGAAACCACTTGATTACTGACCATTGATGAAACCGTTAACAAGTGTGAGGGAAATCACCATTAATGTCAATGAATCCCAAAGTAATCTAGTACAATCCATCGAATGTGAATGAATGAGTTGAGGTCGAACATCTGACAGAATCTTTCGATCGAGGGTCAATGATGTAAACCCACTGTCAAAAGAGAGGAAACCTACCATTGAGGCATGCAAGTTCCAAGGTACCAAAGAATTTCTAAGTCTTGTTTCTGGATAATGAGATGAAGTCGACGGAACAAAACTCATCGCAAGAGAGCCTTGATGTATCCCCCATCAATGACACAAAATGAGTAACAGATTTTGAAGGTGAAACAAAGTATGATGTAAGTTGGACTGGACATAGGGAAGGCCGACATGGAGAGAATGGACAACTGCAGATGGCTGACTCAATAGAGGTTTCAGATGAACTTCTCTTGAACATATGGATGACACGACCAATGATTTGGCAGCATTGACTTAGAGACGACACAGGGTATGACCTTGTAGAAAATCAAATGAGAGACAAATGGACTTCCCAAACCGGCTTCAAATAATGAATAGGGGGTGTCATGTTCAAGAGTGATGCTTGCTGCCAATCAATATGAAGATGAGAACATATCCCTTTCCCAAATTTCCACCACCATTTTTGGCGAGTACCTCTTTATTTTTTATGCAAGCTTGAGGAGGATAACATATGCTTGTTGATATAAGCTTATCCTTCGAATAAGTCCTTTGGAGTATGTTTAACGAACCCTAGGAAGGAGTGGTTCAGTTCCATATGGGTTTGTCGATGTTTGTTTAATGAGTCCAAAGATAGAAAAATCGAAGGTTTTTCATGATTATAGAGTCTATAAAAACACTTAAAAGAGAACTCTCTTAGTTCCTTTTTCGTAAAATAGTCTGATGAGACCGAAAAAGAGATAAATTATCGCCTACCAAACGCTTTCTTCAAATACTTTATCGAGCGTGAAAATAGCAAGGTCGCTCAGCTATCTTTTCATGTTTAGAGAGTCTGAAAAGAGCTTAAAGAGGACTCCAAGGGGTTTCCTTTTTCGTATAACCTTGTTGAGCCCGAAAAAGTGATAAAAGCATGCTCGATCACATTCTCATGTATTTTCGAGCATGAGAATGGAAAAATACCAAGCTCAAAGTTTTATACAAAAACCATAAAGAACAATCAAAACATGCGATGAAGAAGAAAAAATATGTCTGCATCCTTGTACATGAACATTGAAGTTGTTACGTCTGCAAAAGTTGTACTCAAAAGGGCATTAGGGATTAGGTTTTAATAAATAAATAATTATAAAAATTCAACAACATGGTAAAAGTAAATATAAAGAAGTAAAAACTATTTTTACCATATCATTTTAACTTTACCACTATTTGAGCCCAAAACCCCCTCTTTTACCCTTGAAATTTGGCGTCAGATTGTGGGAGTTACGAGCATCCATTCAATGAACCATCAGCGGCAGTGAGGTAGGCTCTTTGTCCTCTACTTTTTCATGGTTTAATTTTTCATTTTCATTGGCAAAAACCACCATTTTGAGTTTGTTTTGGGGGTTATTATGGTGCTCAGCCATTATCGCGGGTGAGCTACACGGGACCTGCGAGAATGGGTCATTCTCGCAGGTGATCCCAAAGGCTCCTGCGAGAACCTCACACTGTGCCTAAAGGGCACCTGTGAGAACCGCAAAGTGTAAAAGTTTTTTAAAAATTTGCTCAATGAAAAGATACTAATTTGTGAATAGAGTTATTAATCTTCTTCTTGTGCTTCTTATGCAGGTATTTGGCCATCAAAATGGTTCTGGAACAGTGTGAAAGGGAGCACGAAGAAGATAATTCCATTGCCGGAAATCATCCGCCCACCATTGCCACTTTGAGAAACTGTGGTCTTCTGAAGTACTTTCGTATCTCAGGCATGAGGGACCAAGTTAGGTTATTGGAGTACCTTGTGCATATGTGGGATCCCAATCAACAAGTATTCCATGTAGGGGTCCACACATTGTCCTTGGATATTGAGGACATTTACTTCTTGATAGGACTGTCACAGCATAGGTACCATGTGAACCTGACTGGTAGCAGAGGTGGTGGGCTTCCCATGAGTGAGTAATGTCACTTACACTGTGTTCTAAAGGAAGAGAGAAGCAAAGGGAAAGTAGCTATTTGGGGAGTGCAGGATTTTACCCTCCGCACTATTTTGTTCACCATTACTCGTATGGCTGGGAGCTCCTCTCCTCACATGGCTCTCCAAAGATATTTTCAGTATGCCATAGAGTGTACTGAGCTTCGGATTTTTAACTAGGTAGATGTAGTGCTTTGTAGCATGAAGAGGCAGTTGACCAAATGCAAGCGAGGTAACTTGAAGAAATTTGGGTACAGGTCTCTGTTGGTGTCCTTCTTTCTTGAGAGGGTTCCATTACTGAGGCTACAGGTTGAGTGGAATTTACAGGCCCCAACAGATCCAAGAATGTTGATATGGTGTTAGCTCATGGCCCGACACGTAGTGGGACCAATTATCAAATATGATGATACCTTCTTCGACTGGTTGTGACCACAGATGTTGATGGTCGACGATTATGCTTATGTTGGGTTGAATTTTCTAGGATATCCGAACTTGGTCCTGCCCGAGGATGCTCAGTGGGGGGAACTTGGTAAGAAGTACACATTTTTTCTTTTTAAATGTTTTTGTGAATTTTATAATATGCAAATGTTTTTATATGTTCGTCCAAAGACTAAATACAACATTTTTTTTTTATGACACAGATGTGGGACCTTACCGACCTCCTGGTACTTCTCCTATTTAACGGTGAGGAGAGGTGGCGCTAGTGCCACAATGGGACGTCGAGGATTATGAAGTGGTGGAACAAAACCTAGAGGGTTTGACAATAGACATTCCAGACATGCCTCTTGGAGAGGTTCCATGACGTTATCAGTGTCATACAGTAGGAGTGTCATAGTCCATTGGTCGATTGATCCATAGGGTTTCCCGAGCAGTCGTGTCTTACTGTGAACGTCATCCATGACGTCACTTTGTAGAATCTATGAGCTTCAGATTTTGACATTTTGGTCCTCGGACAAAACTTTTTGTAAAAACTCTTTTGATCATTATATATACATATGGCTTCTATCGGTTTATCTTGTGTTATGTGAAAATTGATGTGATTGATTTATAAATGATCCAAATGTTTATCTAATAAATAGTTAGCCAATGCATCAGTTAATGTATTTAGACATCTAGGAATATGTTGATATTCAATATAATCAAAATAACATTCCAAGAGGCGAATTCACAAATACACCCGTAATAAAGTAGGACTTTGAATAGTATAGACATTACTTAACTGTAGTACTACAAGCTGCGAATCGAGTTGCACAACCAAATGATGGATTCCGAGCAAGATAGCATCAATCAAAAATTCGATAACAACACTATACTCTGCAATACTGTTGGTCGCATGGTCGAGACACACCTCATAAGGAGACAAGTTCATTTGTAGGGGCGTAAATTGCCCATGTAGCGGAAGCAAGGTTCTGAGTACTACGGCTAGCGCCATCAGCGAAGCCAATGTAGGGTAGAAAATAATCTGACATTTGGAAATCAAACACAACGTCACATAGGGGCAGAGACCAGATAATGACAAAAGCAAGATACAGTAACACACAAGAAGTATGATGCAATAAAAATACAAGTACTCGTGCACAGGTGATTTTATGCATAGTACTTATTCAAGTACAACCCATTCCTGGGTTCACTCAAAGGGATACCATCGTAATCTACTAACTCATAATCCCCTTTTTCCAAAACTTGTTGAACGATATAAGGACCTCACCACATGGCTTTGAATTTTCCAGCTCCTAGCATATCTCGATATTGTTCATAGAGGAGAACGAGATCTCCTTTGGAGAAAATGTGAGGCTTGACATGTTTGTCATATTGGGCTTTGACACATTTTTTCTAAGCTTCTATGACTAGGGTAGCATCGCGTTGAGTTTCGTCTAATTGCATAAGATACAATCGACATTCTTCCTCAGTAGAAGTGTTTGGTAGGAGTTCAACAACTAGTTTTAAAGAGGGTATCTTGCATTCAGTCGGGAGAATGGCTTCCAAACCATAGACTAACTAGAAAGGTGTAAACCTAGTATCAGACTTGATGGATGTCCGGTAATCCCACAATGCCGAAAACAACATTGTGTGCCAACTTTTTTTGTGAATCCCTATAATTCGTCGGAGCATAGTTATGAGAACTTTGTTAATTGCTTCGACTTGGCCATTGTCTTGTGGGTAATAGGGCATTGAGTTTTCATGGCGAAGACTCAAATTTTCAGTAAGTTCGGAAATCATAAAGTTTCTAAAGTGGCTACCATGATCAGTGACGATAGCCTGGGGAACACCAAAATGAGATATGATGTGATTAAAAATGAATAATGTTGTAGTATTTCCAGTGTTGTCAAATGTCGGCATCGCCTCGACCCATTTCATAAAGTAATGGACGACTACAATAATGTATCCATTCCCCCCAGCTGAGTGAGGGTGACATGTCATGAAATTGATGCCCCATTTCACAAAGGTACCAACAGAGACCACAATATGAAGAGGAGCGGGATGTGACCATATCTTGTTATTATAGGTCTGGCAAGCATGGCATTTTTGAATGACGATTATGCAGTCGTTAAATAAAGAAGGCCAAAAATACCCTACTTGTAAGATCTTCTGGGCAGTAGCATACCCAGACATATGACCACCACAGGCTCTAGAATGGCAGTCATTCAGAGCTCTCTTGGCTTAGTCAAATGTGAAGAAGCGTCGAAAAATGAAGTCAATCCCCCGACGATAAAGAGTATCCTCGAGGATAATATATTGACGAGCTTGGTATCGTATTCGACATCGGTCAATACTAGACAAAGTTGGCTGAAAAGTATAGGTTTGGAGATATAGGATGATATCGCCATACCAAAGATCATCGGTGCTAATGAGGAAAAGGGATTCATCGGGTAATGAATCAACGACTACATTTTTTGTTTCAGTATAGGGAAAGTCGCATTTCAACTCAGCAAACACTAAGGCCTTCTTGGACTTGGCACGTTCGAATTCCAAGAGAAAATCCTGGAGTATCACGATCCATTTGGAGTATTTTCCCCCTAGCAATTGACGTCTGAGAATGTGTTTCATAGGGTTGCAGTTAGAAATCACTGTAGTTTTGCGCGAGAGGATATAGTGCTGGAAACGTTGGACGAATTGGACGATTGCCAAGGCCAGTTTTTCGACATGTAAATACTTGATTTCGATAGGCGTTAGACTTCAAATCAAGTAGTAGATAACATGTTCGTTGTTAACATCATCCTCTTGGATGAGAACCATACCAATGGTGTAATCCGAGGCAGGAAGGTAGAGGAAATAATCGTGACTATAATCGGTGGGGGAAGAGAAGAGGAGAACACGTTAGGGACAATTTCAAGGCTTCGAAAGCATTGTTGGCGATGGTATCCCATACGAAATTAGACCCCTTTTTTAGGAGCCACATAAATCCATGATTTATCTCGACGTAATTTGGGATAAAACAACAAAGAAAGTTTGCTTTCCTTTGCAAACTTTGTAACTGGCAAAGTGTAGAAGGACGAGGGATATTAAGGATTGCCTCAACATTTAAAGGATCCACCCTGATCCCTTGACACGAAACAATAAAACCTAGAAGTTGGTTGGATTCCACGTAGAAGACACACTTATGAGGATTCAAACGTATACGGTAGAACCGATAGCGGACGAAAATGGCTTGGAGGTGGGTTGGATGATCGACTTGGTGCATTGAGTGAGCAGACAAATCGTCCAGATATGGTTGAACGATGTGCTTGATATCATGGAAAGCATAAGACATAGTGCGTTGAAACGTTGTGCCAGTGTTCTTGAGACTGAAAGGGAGTTTCCGATAGGCAAAAGTACCCCAAGGACAAATAAAAGAAGTCTTATGTTGATCCTTGGGAACAATGTTGATTTGATTATATCCGAAGAAACCATCCATCAGAGAGAAGATTTCACTGTCAGCGCAATCGTTGACAATCTGATCGACGAAGGGGGTAAGAAAGTTGTCTTTGGGACAATATTTGTTGATATCCCTATAATCAATGCATACACGAATTGTGCCTTGTTTCTTATCGATCGAGACAAGATTGGATACCCAGTCAGTGAGAGACACTGGGTAAATAAAGTCAGCTTTAAGAAGTTTCTCGACTTCAAGCCTGATAGTAGTCGCTTTACGTGGGTGAAATGGACGAAGGCATTTTCGGATGGGTTTAGCGTCAAGGTATGTCTTGATCTCATGTATCACAATGTCGGGGTCGATACCTAACATTTTTATGTAGGAGCATCGCCCACGTCAAGCGAGCCAATGTGGAAGGCAAAAGACAGTTGGACACACGCTAGCACAAATTTTGAAAATTCCCTTGGATTGTTGTGCCATCTTAAATGAAGCCATTTATATGAGACGCACTTGTAAATGTAAATGGACCTTGAGCCTTTAGCTCTCGTCCTTAGTAGGTAGACGACATTTAAAGCAGTTAATGTTGGTAGATAGAAATTTAATTCTAGATTAGACAGTTGTAGAGCGTAAGAGAGAAATGGGATATAGACACACTCATTGTGCATTGTAACATTATTCTGGAGAGGAAGAAGAAGAGCATGCAGAGAAGCTATGTAAATACACCCCTGTATAGATATTTGAATTAATAAAAGAGCTTTGATTCAAATCCATGGTTTTGTGTTGTTCTCTGTGTATTGATGTTATGCTCATGAATGTTTTCTTCCCTGTTATACATTTTTTTTATGCGCTGTGTATACGATTTCATGGTTGAGTTGAAGTCTGAGGGGA
>ML878898.1:0-10393 GCA_009831015.1 Picea engelmannii
TAGAGGCCATTTGTGGAATTGACCTTACCGACACCAATTTAATAATCTTTGACTTGGAAGAACATATTCCAAGGCTTCCTCCTCAACTAGCATCTCAGATCCAAGTTGTTGTAGAAAACAAGAACATCTATAGAATTGTTATTGACGAAGGAGCCTCGACTTGCGTTATGTCCGTTACTTTTTGGAAATCCATTGGCTCTCCTGCCCTCACTGATTCGCACAATACCCTTAATGCCTTCAATGGTACAGGTTTTAAACCTTATAGTTTTCTTCCCTCATTATCTATTACATTGGAAGGTAAATCGGTCAATGTAGAGGTTGAGGTCTTCGATGCACCTCTTGATTATAATATTCTACTTGGTCATAGCTGGATCGATTCCACGTGCATAGTTGTGTTTACCCTTTTCCATGTGATACGTTTCCTGCACCAAGGAAAGGTCGTTATTGTTGACCAAATGGCCTTCTTTAATTCTGATTCTTGTACTAGAAATGTTGCTTTTATCTCAAAGACACCTCCTAGTTATCAGAATGTCGGCGTGGGTCTTTTAAAATATTCAACCCTGATGGGTACGTTTCCAATCCCACCACCCAATATACTTCCTCCTTTTGTCGGTTTGATTAGCATGATATCCACCACTATTCGTGAAACCCCTGATTATTATGACCTATGGATAGTACCCGACCCTGGTGATTGTCTTCGTTATGGTGACAAGATGCCTTTAAGTCCAGTCAAATCCACTTATCAAGCTATTCAATCAACAACCCCCTCTCCTTCTTCTCTCTGTGATACATCTCTGGATCCGTTCCACGTGATATTTCCTACTGATGAGATGATCATGTCAGTCAATTCTATGGAAGATACTCCCTGGGACGATGGGCATCATCGTTCTATCATCTTCCTAGAATGTGATACCATAGAGAGTTACCAATAGATTTCAACTCTATCAATCATTGTTGTTATTTCTTCAGTTCCTAAGTCAACACACGATGTCTTGTACGAAGGGAACTTGAGTAACATTTCACCTACCGTTCCTCTTGACATATCGATTAAACTCGGAGTCGTGGAAAATGTTCATATCGGGGCCTCATGTTCTACTGATGAGGTCCATACATATAAATCCCTTTTTCATGAATTTTGTGACGTTTTTTCCTGGAGTTATGAATAAATGCTGAGTATTGATCCTGATATCGTTGTGCATGAGATTAAGACATAACAGGACGCTAAACACGTTCGGCAGAGACTTCGCCCAGTCCATCCATTTAAAGTTGTTGCTATCAAGCTTGAAGTTGAAAAACTTCTTAAAGCTGGCTTTGTCTATCCTGTGGCTTTGACCGATTGGGTATCCAATCGTGTTCCGGTAAATAAGAAACAAGGAACCATCTTCGTTTTTGTATATTATAGGGACATAAATAAGGATTGTCCTAAGGACAATTACCTGGCCCCTTTCGTTGACCATATTGTTGACGAATGCATCGAGAGTGAAATATTCTCTTTGATGGATGGTTTCTCCGGTTATAATCAAATTAATATTTTACCAGCGGATCAACACAAGACTGCTTTTATTTTCCCTTGGGGAACCTTCTCTTACCGAAAACTACCCTTTGGTCTCAAAAATTCCGGTGTGACCTTTCAGCGCGCTATGTCTTATGATTTTCATGATATTAAGCACATTGTGAAACCCTATCTTGATGATCTCTCGGTGCATTCCATGCGTCATCAAGATCACCCAACACATTTAAGGGCCATTTTCATACACTGTCGTTATTATCGCATACGTTTGAACCCACACAAATGTGTTTTTTGTGTGGAGTCTGACCGAATTCCTTGTTTTATCATGTCTATACATGGGATTTGAGTAGACCCATTGAAGGTTGAGGCTATTCTTAATCTACCTCCTCCTTCCACACTACACCAACTCGAAAGTTTGCAAGGGAAGGAAAACATTTTGCGTCGTTTCATCCCCAATTATGCTGAACTGATGAAAGGCTTCACTTGAATACTCAAAAAAGGTTACAAGTTCGTATGGGATGATACTGCAAACAAAGATTTTGAGGCTTTAAAACTTTCCTTAACCCTACACCATTATTGTTTCTGCTGACTATAGCTAAGATTATTTCCTCTACTTAGCTACTTCAGACTCTACCATTGCTATGGTCTTAGTCCAAGGGGGTGATTCACATGAAGATCATGTAATATACTATTTGATTCAGAGTCTCACCACCACCAAAACCAAATACCTACATGTGGAGAAACTGGCCTTGGCAGTTGTTCAAGTTGTTCAACTTTTTCGTCACTACATCTTATTACGCAGAACCACAGTTATTTTTTATTGCAACCCCATGAAACATATCCTTACTTGACAATTGCTTGGGGGGAAGTACTCCAAATGGATAGTGATTCTATAGGAGTTTGACTTGGATTTTTAGCACGCCAAGTCCAAGAAATATTTGGTTTTTTCCAAATTGATATGTGACCTTCCCTCCACTGAGATAGAAAATATGGCAGAGGATTCCTTACCTAACAAATCCCTCTTTCTGATCAGTTTTGATGATGTATGGTATGAATATATCATCATATATCTCTAGACTCAAACTTTCTAGCCCAATATTTCTAGTACAAATCATCATCGTATATGGTATCAATCACATCAATACATCATCCTTGGTGATACCCTTTACCACTGTGGTGTTGATTCCATATTTTAACGATGTCTCACCTACGATGAAGCTGATATATATTTGAATGACTGTCACTCCAGAGCATGTGGTCGTCATATGTTTTGGTATGCCACTGCCCAAAATATCTTACGAGTGGGTTATTTCTATCATTCTTTGTTTAAGGACTGCATTACTGTCGTCCATAAATGCCATGCTTTCCAAAGTTATAATAATATGATAAGATCTCATCCTGATCCCTTACACCCTATAGTTTCCGTTGGTCCATTCACCAAATGGGGCTTTGACTTCATGACATGTAACCCTCACTCGGCCAGGGGGCATGGATACATTATTCTAGTTGTGGATTATTTCACTAAATGGGTCGAGGCGATGCCTACATTTGATAACACCGAGAAAACTGCAGCATTATTCATATTCAATCATATCATTACTAGGTTTGGTGTCCCTCAATCCATCGCTACTGATCACGCTATTCATTTTTTAAATTTTATGATGTCTGAACTTACTAACAAGTTGGATCTTCACCATGAAAACTCAACCCCATATTACCCATAGGCCAATGGCCAGGTTGAAGCAATCAACAAGGTTCTCATTACTATGCTTTGACGGATGATAGGAATTCATAATAAAAATTGGCACACGATGTTGTTCTCAGAATTATGGGCCTATTGGACATCCGTTAAGTCCTCCATAGGATTCACACCTTTCCAACTAGCCTATGGTATCGAAGCAATTTTTTTTATTGAATGTGAGATACCATCTTTGAAATTAGCCGTTGAACTTCTCCCTAACACCTCTGCTGAAGAGGAATGTCTTTTGTATTTGATGAAATTAGACAAAACCCATCGTTATTTCACCTTAGTCATTGAAACTCAGAAGAAACATGTTAAAACCCAATATGACAAGCATGTCAAGCCACGTGTTTTTTCTGAAGGTGATCTATTTCTTATTTATGAGCAAGATCATGATTTGCTAGGGGTTGGTAAATTTGAGCCCATGTGGTGAGGGCCTTATATTGTCAAATGAGTGATGGAGAAGGGAGCTTATGAGATGGTTGATTATGATGGAACCCCTTTGAGTGAACCCAGAAATGGGCTTTACTTGAAGAAGTACTATGCTTAAGTCATTTTTGCATGAGTGCTTGTATTTTAGTGTATAATATTCTTGTGTGCTTTTTCGTTGTTTGGTTTTGAAATTTAGCTGCTTACTTTGCGTTGTTCTTGGTTTTCAGATGTCAATGTCTTCATTACCCTACCTTGGCTTCACTGATGGCGCTAGTCGTAGTACTCAGAACTTAGCATCTACTACTTGGGAAATCTATGCACCTACAAATGAATTGATTAGTCTACATGGTATTTTCCTTGGTCATGAAACTAACAATATCACGGCATACAGTGCTTTCATCGAATTATTGACCAACGTTGTTTTACTTGGAATCTGTCACCTTATTGTATGACTCGATTCAGAGTTAGTAGTCTTACAATTGAGTAATGTTTACTCCATTCAAAGTCCTACGTTGTTAAGGGTATATTTACGAATTCGCCTCTTGGAACGTCATTTTGATTATAATGAATATCAACACATTCCTAGATGTCTAATCACATTAACAGATGCTTTGGATAATTATGTGTTAGACAGACATTTGAGACATTTATAAAATCTAATCGCACTTTGTATATACAACAAGTAAGTTGGTAGAAGCCTCATATATATATAACGATAAAAATTTACAAAAGGGTGTTTTTTGTTCGTAGACCAAAATATCAAAAAAGTGAAGCACATGGCTTCATATACAATAGAGCATCAAGGATGTTGCTCGCTATAACATGCGACTGCCCATGCTACTCTATGGAGTAGTCGACCAATGGAAGTAGATACTCCCATTGTGTGGTGTTGATAATGCCTCGGAATATCGTCAATGGAGGCATCTGGGATGTTCATCGTGAGTCCCTCTAGATTCTGCTCTAGGGTCTTATAGTCAAAAATAGCTACTCATGATATGTCAGATCTCTCACCTTGCCTCTATATGGGGGATGAACTAGGAGGACGATAAGGTCCCACGTCTGCATCATCAAAGAGCATTTGATTAGTCATCAGATAAATAACACACAAAAAATATATATTATTAAAAATCATAAAAACATCATAAAAACAAAATGTCCTTCTTACCTATTTCCCCCCATTGGGAACCCTCAGAAAGAGACAATTCTGGATCTCCTCGGAAGTCTAGTCTGTCATATGCATAGTCATCAACCATGAGCATTCGAGTTCTCAACCAGTCGAAGAAGACATCTTTGTATCTGACGATGGGATCGGTTATATGTCATGCCATGAGGTCGACCCACCTCTTCATTCTTGGATCTTGTGGGGAAGGTATACCCCACTCTATCTGCAAATGCAAAACTTGGACCCTCTCTAAGAAGAAGGATACCAAAATCAACCTGTACCCAAATTGTTTCAATCCTCCACTCCTTCACTTGGTCAGTTGTTTTTTCATACTCTTGAGAACCCCTTCACACCAGTTGAAAAATCAGGGCTCCATACACTCTAGCACATACTGAAAATAGATCTGAAGAGACATATGGGGAGCTGCACTCTCTTCCATGCATGTGATGGTATAGAGAATGGTATGTAGGGGCAAGTCTCGGACATCTCTTATAACGACTTTACCGCTATGCTTCTGAGTACCTGGCACACAATGCTCACTGATATAGTGGTTCATAGGCTCATCGTCGTCCCTGCTACCTATAAGTGTTACTCAAGACCCACAGTGAGATAGCCCGGTCAAGAAGTAGATATCCTCGATATCTATCGTAAGAGTGTGAGCACCCACATGGAATGCCTACTCATTCACATCCCACATATGAACTAGGTACTCGAGTAATCTCAGTTGGGCCCTCATACCCTGGATTTTGAATAATTTCGACAGTCCACATTGCAAGAGGGCCATTACCTTTCTTGGGTCATTCTTGGAAAAGTAGTCTTCCTCCTCGTGCTCTCTCTCACTCCATTCCAACATTTTTACCATGGAAAACCTGCAATGGACCAATAAAGAGAGATTAGCATATTTATATTCTTCCCTAAAGACTTTTTATTGGAAAATTCATCTCAAAAATCTTTTTGAATTGCGCACGTCCCAGGCCTGGGCATCCGTACAGTGTGGAGTCATTGTAGGCTGTTTATAGGCCTGCCTGCGACAATATTATATCATCGCAGGGCCCGATATAGGGCACCTGCGATGACCTCTGCGCATATTTACCCTCAAAAACTTAACTCAAAAATTTAATTTTAATCAATGAAAAATAAATTTTGATCCATGGAAAGTTGAAAGAGATGAAAATTACATGTTCTGTGGAGATTGTTTGTCGAATGATCAGTTGTGCCCTCCGCAATCTGTAGTGGAAAGTCGAGGTAAATAGCGGGTTTTAGAGCAAGGTTTGGGTGAAATGACAAATGGAATAGTGAAATGAAGTTTTTTTCCATTTTTATTGATTTTTTCACTTTTTCATTTATTTTATATATTTTACCTAAACCTTGAAGTCCTAACGACATTGCAAGTGTTTGATTTTTTGCAGATAAAAATTATAGGAGTGAAACATTGGAACATGGATTCATTTTTTGGTTTGTTTTTATACATTTGTCACATGTACATATCCTTTTAGGGTTTTTTAGGAAAAATTCAGAGCTTAGTTTTTGTTCTTTCTAGTGTTCGTAAATCAATGAGAATGTAATCGGGTATACTTTTATCATTTTTTTGGACTCGTAATGGTAACACGAAAAATGAAACCTATGGAGTATCCTTCAATCTCTTTTTACGCTCCATAAAAAAGAAAAGATTTCTGGGCGACTTTGTTCTTTTCACGCTCGTAAAAGTGTTTGAAGAAAACATCTGACGAGTGGTAGGTTATCACTTTTTCTGTCTCGTCGAATTAATTTACGAAAACAGACCTGATGGAGTTCTCTTTAAGTGTTTTTCAGACTCTCTAAACATGAAAAACCACTGAGTTTTCTTTCTTTGGACTCATTAAAAAAACATCTAAAGACCCATATGGGATCGAACCACTCCTTCTTAGGGTTCATTAAACATACTCTGAGGGACTCAACCGAAGGATTGGATTACATTAAAAAACATATGTTATCCTCCTCAAGCTTGCATAAAAATAAATAGGTACTCAACAGAAATGGTGGGGGGGAATTGAGAAAGGAATGTGTCTCTGTATTTGTGTTAATGATATTAATAGTCTCTCTTGAACATAACACCCCCCTTCATCGTTGTATCCAGGTTGGAAAATCCATTTGTCTCTCTTTTGACCATCTGCATGTCCATATGTCAAGTCCTCCTTGAGTCAATTCTTCCAAGAACATTGTCGTGTCGTTCATATGGTCAAGAGAAGTCCAACCTAAATGAGTCTTCTATCGAGTCAGACATATGCACTTATAAATTATCTACCATGTCAGCCTTCCCAGAGTCAGTTTCAAATCACTTCACACTTTGATCTACTTCAAATCTGTTACCTATTTTGTGTCATTGATGGGGGATACATTAAGCTCCTCCTGTGATGAGTCTTCTCCTGTCGACTTCAACTCATTATCCAAGAACAAGACTTAAAAATAATTTAGTGCCTTAGAACTTGCATGCCTCAATGGTATGTCTCTTCTCTTCCAATAGCGGGTTCACATAATTGACCCCTGATTGGGAGATTTCATCAAGTGTTCAACTTCAACTCATTTATTCACATTCATTGGATTGTATTTGGGTACCTTGGGAGTCATTGACATCAATAGTGATTTCTCTCTCACTTGTTAACGGTTCTCATCATTGACCGGTAATCAAGTGGTTTCTACCATGTTCGACTCCAACACCTGTAATCACATGGTTAGATTCGTACTTAGGGATGATGGAAATGAAGACCCTGGATCTCATCATTCTGATCCAAGTTGCGATGGAGTATTTATGATTTTTATTGACACATAGATCCACTTTGTATGTCTCGTGGCTATGTCGGTTCACAATGACATGAATCCATAGTGTATATTTAGTGGCCATGACTCACTTGACATTTTTGTAATCTGAGTATGGGAATGCCTACCTCGGACAATGGATGAACTGCATGGAATATTCACAACATATGAGATGAGAATTGAACAACAAAATCCAGATGTAAAAGAAGCAACCTTCAAAGCATCCAAAAGATCAAAGAAAAAGAAAAAAGGAACAAGAAGAATATAGCAGCAACAATGACATCTTGGAAGATGATGAAGAAGTAGCCAACTTCATCAAAAGACTGAACAAGGGAACCAACGGTAGGTATAGAGGTAAGATTCCTTTAATTTGTTTTAATTATGATGGTATTGGTCATTTTTCTAACAAATGTCCTCATAAGAAAAAGATAAATGATGAAGGTTACTCAAAAAGAAGACAAACATATAAAGGTAAAAGAACTACAAATAAAGTTTTCAAGAAAATCTTTTGCACCAAAGAAGACATCTCATCATCAGATGAAGATGAAGTTAGTGATAGTGAAACGAGGAGAGTTATATTCATGGCAGTAGAAGACACTGATAAACAAGACTTCGAAGAAGAATATGAAGAAGCATATGAAGAAGAAATTAAAGAGGCAGAGGTTGACTTCCGAGAAGAATTAATGAGTGCCATAGAATTTATCAGAAGAGAAAAGAATAAAAACAAGAAACTACAAGCAGAACTAGATAAGAAAAAAGACACTCAAGAACTAGAACAAATGAACACAAAATTGAAGTTTCAAATAGAAGAAGATAAAATAATTGAAGAATCACTCAAAGAAAAACTAGAAGGAAAGGGCAGGATCATTGGAAACATGGAAGCAGATATTGTCACACTAAGAAAGGATATTCAAAAGAAAAATATGCAGAATAGCTCAAAAGTTCTGGATGACATTATCAGTAGTAAAAAATCTCATCTTGACAAGTCTAGACTTAGATACAATCAGACAGAAAAGGGGCCAAGCTCCAAAACAACAGAGAAAGAAACAAATACAAAAAGCTTTTCAGAAACAATTAAAAGGGATAAAGAGATATACAAGGAAGATTACATGGACACTCCTCCATTGAGAAGATTCAGATTTCAGAATCAACAACAGATAGACAGGCCTCAAGAAGAAGGAGGATTCATAAGAGCACCTCCTTTCAGAATATCTTCAACTCCCAGGTATCAAACTATATTTTTTGGTTTATGTTATGCATGTAATAATTTTGGACATAAAGTTGTAAATTGCAGAGCTAACAACAGGAACAATAACTACTTTGAGAGCCATACACAAAGGGGTTATTCAAGAATACATAGTGAAACACAGAGAAGAAGTTACAATAGGTTTGAATCTTTGAGCACTGAAGTGGAATGTTACAAATGTAACAATTTTGAACACATGGCCAAAAATTGCAGAATGTCAGTCCCTCCTAAAGAACCTCAACAGAGTCACAAACAAGAACCTCAGAAAACGACATGGATAAGAAAGAAAGATCAGAATAGCAATGAAGAATGCACGGTTGCTCTACAAGCTAAGCAGAAGAACCGTGGTTGGTATGTTGGCAGTGGATGTTCAAAACACATGACAGGTGATAGAGACAAGTTTCTTACATTATGAAAGGAAAGAGATGGATCAGTCTCCTTCGGAAATGATGATTCATCCAAAATCATTGGAAAAGGCACACTCTGAATTGGGAACAAGAATGAAAAGACAAAAAATGTTCTACTAGTAGAAGATATGAAACATAATCTTTTAAGTGTGAATCAAATGTGTGACCAAGGTCATAAAGTTACTTTTGATTCACAAAAGTGTGAGACAAGAAAAGAAGGTTCAGGGAAATTGGTCTCTACAGCTGTAAGAACTTCAAGCAACATATATGTGTTAAGTGAAATTGGAAATGAAAAGTGTTGTCTAGGAAAGGAAGATAAAAGTTGGCTATCGCACAGAAGAATGGGTCACATGAATTTTGATAACATTGTCAAACTCAACAAAATAGAAGCAGTCAAAGAAATTTCCCATATCATGAAACCAACCAACACTTTATGCAAGCATTTCCAACAAGGAAAGAAAACAAATACCAGGTTCAAATCAAAGGAATATTCAACAACAAAACCACTGGAAATTGTGCATACTGATCTAGTTGGAACAACTACAACAAAAGGCTTAAAAGGTGAGAGATACTTTATGTTATTAGTTGATGATTATACAAGAATGACTGTAGTTTGTTTTCTTAAGAACAAGTCAAAAGATTTTGAAAACTTCAAGATCTTCAAGGAAATGGTTGAAAATGAGATGGATTCAAGAATAAAATGCTTAAGATCGGATAATGGAGGAGAATTCACCTCAAAGAAATTTATGGACTACTGCAGTAATCATGGAATAAAAAGGCAATTCTCCGTCGCTAGGACACCTCAACAGAATGGAGTTGTTGAAAGAAAGAACATGACAATACAAGAAATCGCTCGAACAATGATAATGGATTCAAAGTTGACAGATATTTTTTGGACACAGGTAGTGCATACAATAGTTCACATTCAAAACAGAGTAATGCTTAGAAACAACATCGATAAAACTCCCTACGAGCTATGGAAAGGAAGACCAACAAATGTGAAGCACTTCAAAGTTTTTGGAAGAAAATGCTACATCAAAAGAGAAGATGGAAGAATGAAAAAGTTTGACTCTTGTGTGGACAAAGGAATACTTGTTGG
>ML878899.1:0-17126 GCA_009831015.1 Picea engelmannii
CACTTGAACCTCTGAGGACAACAGTCCTCCCTAGCACCTCCCAACCACCCTGAAATGTAAATCTTTGCAAATGAAATTATTACAGTGATATGATGTTCGATGATGGCATACCTGACTTTATCACTGTTCTGCTCCACTTGGTTGCTCTGTCTGTTCTTCTGTTTTTCCAGCTCTTTGCACCATCCCCATTCTCTGCACAGATACTCTTCCGTTCAAATTAGTTGCTTCCCTCTGATCCTTCTTCCCACTTGAATCACCACAATGACCTCCAATAGCAACCCAAAAATTCCAACAGCAACAACAACCTTATCTCTTCTCTGTACTGTGTATTTATAGCGTATGTGCACCTTCTGCATGCAATGTTTGCCATGTCTCTGCATGCGGACTCTGCGTCGTTATCCTCCACCTCTTGAGTCCTCTATCTGATCATCATCTTGACTTTTCAACTTCTCTGGTGATTACACAGCGGTCTTCTTCAACTTCTATGGCAGACGTCTTCAATGGCTTCTGGCAGTCTCACTGTGTCGTGCCTCAGTAGCCCTCCGATCACTTCTTGATCCAACGGTTCAGATCAAATCGGGATTTCATATATATATCGCGATTTCGGCATTTGCGATGACATAAAAATTATGTCCACGGGATTCGCGATTTCCCGATTTGCGATGCACTTCAGCCCTCCTGGCTGATCCCTGGTCCACGTGACCGTCATATCGTGACCACAACCTTACCCCATCAGAGCTACGTGGTTTGTGATGCCTCTGTCCTCCTTCTCTGCTATGCTGACAGTTGTTCCCCACTTATTAGGGTTTCGCGGATCACGATTTCACAATACACAAATCTCTTGTCATCAAGATCTCCGATTTCTCGATGTATACAGTGTCGACGGTGCCCTATCCTTTGCCACGCATCCTTCCAGATAGACGACTCTGATCTTTCCGGGGTTTCAAGACCTGCAAGTCCCGATGCCTGGTGTCTCGGATCTCCGATATGGACGATCGTGCGACATGTGTCCTTCTTCAAACGGACGGCTCAGATTAACTCTCGAGGTTTCGAGACTTACGATGTCTCAACTTTCTTGTCCTCAGGAACTCCGATTTCCCGATGGTGAATATCCCGTCTCTTGCTAGATCTCCGCCACGTGTCTTCGCTAACAAACGGTCCAGATGCGATCTTGACTCAAATGGTTGTGATTAAATCACAATATCGCATTTCGCGATTTCGGAGTTTCTGTTGCCATGTGTTCTTGACATATCAAAGTCCCGGTCCCCGAAACTTCGTTCCTCTACTGACGTCACTCATGGTTTGACACGTGTTAACTTCTACCACGTGTCACCCTGATTCGTTACCCACATGTGCCTCAATTTCTTGAATCAGTCTGAAACTTGTCACTCCCTGGTTGTGCCACGTGTCACTTTGCTGACGTGATCTGTTGACATGTGTTGGATCGATGGTTCATATCTCTTGTGTGTTTTAACAGCTGCGATCAAATCGCGAACTCGCACATCGCGAAATCGGAGTTTCCATTGTCATGAGTTCTTTTCATTTTGAAATCACGATCCCCGATTCTCCGATGAATGAGATCAACGGTCCAGACCTCTTTTTCGCTTTAACGTCTACGATCTTATCACGAAATCGCATATCGCAAAATCGCATATCGCGAAATCGGAGTTTCCGTTGTCAAGTGTTCTTTGCATTTTGAAATCGCGATCCCCGATTCTCCGATGGCTTATCTCCCTCGCAGCTTCTGCATATCTGACAGTTGTCAGGGTTTGCTTCCAATCTGACGGCTTAGATCACTTCTTTTCTGCGCTTAACATCTGCGCAGCTTCTCCCGATCCAACAACTGTCGGGATTTTCGAGTGAGATCCGACGGTTCTCGGTCTCTTTCCTATGCTTCTTGCGCATATAAGACTATTATTCCTCCTGAGCTTAATTTCCTTTGTCTTCTATTTGCCTGTCATCTTCACTGTTGTACTTGCCATCAATGACAAGCATATGCTAACTGTTACACATTTCCAACAAGTTTCAATGCAATACGGTTTCCGTTAGACCAAAACCCGCGGGTGATTAGTAAACTCATCACCGCCAGAGTTAATGGATCCACGGGAGGCTGTTAGACCATGTCGCGAGTCCCGAAGGAGGTGATGAACACGAATTCAACAATATCCCCCTCAGCACCAACTGAGGGCTCTCAGCACAAACTGAGATACTCGACACCAATCGAGCGGACTTGAACCCGTAACCTTTCGCTCTGATACCAGTTTCAATGCAATACGGCTGCCGTTAGACCAAAACCCGTGGGTGATTAGTAAACTCATCACCGCCAGAGTTAATGGATCCACAGGAGGCTGTTAGACCATGTCGCAAGTCCCGAAGGAGGTGATGAACACGAATTCAACACATCCTTCAATTGAAAAAAGTGCTCTGACATCCAAGCTTCTCAGAGATTTGAGATAATTAGCAAATGGATCTATAAGACAGAAAAAAATAACTCTTGTTGTTGTTTCAATTGAAGATCCGAAAGTCTCTGCATATCCTCCTGCTGATCATGGCTACCACCTTCAGATGCTTTCAAATCTGAATAGGACTGTATGCTAGCTTCACTATTGATGATAGACGGTTTTTTGTCTTCTGCAGATCCAGGTTCCAACACAATACATGCGGGCTCACTGATTTGAGAAGGTGACTGTTGAATGTCTGCCGCAAGAGTTTCTAAATGGCTGATTTCTATACACAGTTGTTCTTCATCAACATCTGATTCATAGTTGTCATAAACTGGTGGGCTGCTCTTCACATCGACAAAAGAGATTTTCTCTCCTTCATCAGAATATTCATCAAAAATAGGTGAATCAAGAACGCCCTTTTCTTGCATAAAAAGATGATCAATCTCTTGATATTCTTATTCAATATCAGGTACTAACAAAGGATGGGAAACCTCTTGCAGGAAAGAAGAAAGTGTTGGAAAACTGAGAGGGGGGGGTGAATCAGTTGTTTATCGAGCTTGAACAATTATAACTATTTTGAATTCCTTACAAAGCACTCAATGACAATCACAATGATGCAGGGCAATAAGCAATAGCATATTTAGCATCAGTCACACATATGAGATACACAGAGACATATTTTCTTGAGGAAACCCATACAGGGTAAAAACCTCTTCTTCATTATATGATAAGTAATATTTACATTCTTTACATTATCATACATATTATTACCAACTCATAATGAGGCTGCAACCTCTATTTTGCAAGCTGCTACTTGCTGAGAGCACCAACTCTCTGTTTTCTCTAGCACCTACTAGAAGGAAGCACCAACTCCCTGGTTTCTCTAGCACCAACAAGAAGGAAGCACCAATTCCCTGGTTTCTCTAGCACCAACTAGAAGGAAGCTACAATTCCATGTGTTCAAGCACTCCCTTGAACCTCTGAGGACACCAGTCGTCCCCAGCACCTCCCTACCACCCTGTTTTATGAAAATGTGTTACTGAAACTGATTACAGTGATATTATGTTCAACAACAACTTACCAGGCTAATCACTGTTCTGCAAGATTTTTCTACTCTGTCTGCCTCATTGTCTTCCTGCACGCCTCCCTTGCACTTTCTATTCTTATATCTTTTGTACTCTGTGCCCATTCCTCTTCAATGCACCTTTTGTCTTTTGTGCATTTTAGCTGCTGCACTCCACCTCCTTCTTCACACATGCATCACTCACAATAGAAACAACCAATAATCTCTTCTTTGTTCCACATTCTTATACTCCCTATGCATCTTGTGCATGCTCTCTATCCCATGGTTCTACATCCTCTGCATGTCGAGTGATTTGCCTGTTCATCATGGCAACTCTTCAGCTTCTCTATTTTTTCATGCCATATGTCCATCATCACTGGGTGTCATAATCAGATTCCTTCACCTCACTACTAGTTCAGATTCTTCATCTTTTGTTACAGTCGAGCTCAACTATTTTGTTTGCAGTTACAGGCTCCAGCTCTCATCCAGCTGTCAATCACCTCCATGATCAGTCTTTTTTCTAATAGCAGATCTCTTGAGACTCTTCACCTTCTCTGTCAATCACGCCGAAGTGTCTTTGAGTCCTCTAGCAGAAACCATCAGTGGTTTCTAGCAGTTATGCTATGAGGAGAAACAATAGCCCTCTAATCGTGCCCAAATTCACCTGCACCATTGGATTGGCTCCATGGGATCTTGCATTCATTTTGGCATTTTGGTCTTCGGCATTTCGGGATCACCGTGGTGGAGGATTTTAGTTCTCTCCATTTCCTGGCCCTCGAAACTCTGAAAAGAAGCTTAACTCCTTCCCCAACGTCTACCGATGTGACCAATGGCTGAGACCACGGTCTTATCCTAAACGTGCTTTTTTGTGATTTTGCATTTCGGCATTCCTATGATGAAGGGTCTCTATCCTTGACCCCTCCATCTCCTGGTATCCAAAACTCTGAAAGGGAGTCGGATCAACGGTCCACACTCTTCCTTTGATCAACGATTCATATTAGATCACAGTTTCACATTTCGCGATTTTGGCGTTTTTCCTTTTCGATTCATCATGACTCTAACATTATAAAATTCATGATCACAAAATCTCCAAAGTGATTGGACGGTTCACATAACCCACTGAGATGGATGGTTGACGGGATTTCATCATTTTTCCCTTCGCGTTTTCGAGACTCACAATGGTCCCTTTCGGTATTTCGGAGTTCGAGACATCATGATGGTGGAGCTTTTTGCTTGCTATGTAAAACCCCCAAATAGAAAGTTCTGATGTGATGTAAACCTACTAACGTCACACATGGATTGACACGTGTCGAATAACTGCCACGTGTCACATTGATTCATGACTTACATGTGCTTGAAATGTTGAATCATCTTGACACTTGTCATTGCCTGATTGTGCCACGTGTCCTTAGCTGACATGGTTTGTTGATGTGTCTGTTTCAGGATTTCATATTTCGGCACTTTGGGACTCCTTATGATGACAATCTATGACTTCTCCATCTTTCGATAACCGAAATCCCGGTATGATGTGTCTTCTTCTGGAATTTTGACGTTTCGCTTTTCGGCACTTCGGGACTCCTAATGTTGAGAGTCTCTGACTTCTCCATTTCCCGGTATCCAAAATCCTGGTATCCATTACTTCGAGTGATGAGCCTGTTTCAGGTTTTCGGGATTTCGCATTTAGCCTTTCTCGTTAAAGAGCATGTAGGTTCTCCTAGATCCAACACTGATCAGACCTCTGGCTCAGATCTAACTTTCATCGAGAATTCTCCTGAATCCAACACCGCATACTCTAATCTTTCCATTAATGACAATCTCACCTGCCTGAAAACTTACCAACAATCTCCCCTTTGGCATTGATGGAAACCATGAGCATGTTCGCTAATCCGTTTGGACCTACAACTGTAGCATCCGGCCCGGACCACTCCTTTTCTCCCCCTTTGACATCAATGTCAAAGAAAAAAATTATCCCCCTGAGTTGTTGCAGTAATTTTTAGGAGGCATTAGATATTCAAACAGTACAAAACTCCCCCTAATAGGATGGACTCTCTTAGGTGTGAGATGAAATGACACCCAGCTTCTATCAGAGATATTCAAAAGGTGTCTTAGCTAGGGGTTTAGTAAAGATGTCTGCAATTTGTTCTGTGGTTGGAATGTACTGGACCTGAACAACCTAATTAGTGACCTGCTCTCTCAAAAAATGGTATTTTATGGGAATATGCTTGGTCTTGGAGTGGAATACAAGATTCTTAGACACACTGATGGAACTAGTTTTATCACAATGAATTGGGATCGGTGCAACGTATTTTACCTCCAAGTCTGCAAGTGTTTAAATCATCCATAATACCTGAGTGCAACAAGTAGAAACAACAATATACTATGTCTATGTGGTTGATAAATTAATGGAACCTTGCTTTTTACTAAGCCATGCTACTAATGAGTCACCTAGGAAGAATGCTCCTCCATTGGTTCTTTTTCTCTCATCAACACAGTTTGTCCAATCTGCATCTGAAAAAGCAGTTAACTGAAAATTTTGATTTCTGGGATACCACATACCATAAGTCATTGTTTCTTTCAAATATCTGAATATTCGTTTGACAGCTTGCAAATGACTCTGTTTAGGTGCAGATTGAAATCTTCCTACCATTCCTACAACATGCATTATGTCTGGGCGAGATGTTGTGATGTACAACAGACTGCCTATCATTGATCTATATGAACTTTGATCAACCTCAAGTGAGTCATCATCCTTGCTTAATTTTCATCCAGTAACCATAGGTGTACACATAGGTTTGGAGTCTTCCATTTGAAATCTTTTCAACATTTCTCTTAGATATTTTTCTTGAGAAATGAACATCCCTTCAGACCTTTGAGTAATTTGTAGGCCAAGAAAAAATGACAGTTCTCCTATCATGGACATTTCAAACTCAGATTCCATAGTAGAAGAAAACCATTGTACCAATGGATCCTTATTACATCTGAAGATGATGTCATCTACATAGACCAATACGATGAGAAAATTATTATCTTCTATTTTAATATATAGATTGTTGTCATCTGTTCCTCTCTTGAACCCTTTATCTTTGAGATACGTATCCAGTCTGTGATACCAGGCTCGAAGGGCTTGTTTTAACCCATATAAATCTTTCTTCATCTTGCATACTAAGTCAGGGTTATCAAACAATTTGAAACCCTCTAGTTGTTCCATATAGAATTCTTCACTTAAATCTCCATTTAGAAAAGCTAACTTGACATCCATTTGATAGACTTTAAACCTTTTATGACAAGCATAGGAAAGAAACATTCTAATAGCTTCTAATCTTGCTACAGGTGAAAATGTTTCACCATAATCCAGTCCTTCTATCTGAGCATATCGTTTACAAACTAACCTTGCTTTGTTGCTGACAACTTGTCCTTGCTCATTCAACTTATTTTTAAAGATCCATCTGGAGCCAATGACATTTTTACCTTTAGGTCTATGAACCATCTCTCACGTATTGTTTTTCTCAATCCGATCAAGTTCATCATTCATTGCTTTAACCCAGTGATCATCTTTACTGGCTTCATTGAAATTCTTGGGTTCCAGCATGGATATGAAAGCTATATGAGATTGTTCGGTGGTTTTGATTAGCTTTCTCCTAGTTTGTACACCTTTGTCTTTTTCTCCAATTATCTGATTTGCAGGATGATTCTTCTGAATAATCCTGGAGGAGGAATTTGAAGTTGACTACCGATTTGAGTTTGTCTGAGTGTCTGAGTATTCATCTAATTTAGAGTCTTCATTTTTTGATTCTTGGACCTGTTCATCTTCAGCTTTAGCTGTGTATTTTGTAGAAGACTCATTCCTGTACATCTCTCTTGTTGGGATTCCTTCATCAACTTTTACATCTATACAGTCAACCATTTTATGTTGCCTCTTATTATAGCATTTGTATCCTTTACTGTTTGTAGCATACCCCAAGAAGATACCTTCATCATCCCCATCATCATATTTTCCAAGGTTCTCATCATTATTCTTTTTGTAGCATTTACTCCCAAAGACTTTGAAGTGTTTAATTGAAGCAGGTCTCCCAAACCAAAGTTCATAAGGTGTCTTGTCACTTTGTGGTCTGAGGTGGGCTTTGTTAAGAACATGGACTACTGTGTGTATTGCTTCTACCCAGTAGGTTTGACCAATGTTCTTAATATTCATCATTGACCTGGCCATTTCCTGCACTATTCTGTTTTGCCTCTCAACTACTCCATATTGTTGTGGAGTTATTGGGATTGTGTATTCTCTCTTGATCCCATGTTTTTCACAGAATTCCTTGAAGTCACTTGACATAAACTCTCCTCCTCGGTTTGATCTTATTGCCTTTAACCTCTTGCCTGTTTGAGTCTCAGTTAAAGCCTTAAATATTTTAAACTTCTCAAATGCTTCATCTTTTTCTTTGCGAAAGGCAACCCAAGTAAGTCTGGAGTAATCATCAATAATCAGCATGAAGTAGTTTTCTTTCCCTGTACCTTCCTGTCTTGATGGTCCACATAAATCCATGTGAACTAGTTGGAGTGGTTTCTCTATTGAAGTAAAACTTTTGGACTTAAACTATGTCCTATTTAGCTTTCCTACTTGACATGGTTTACACATTGAATCTTGGGGCTTTGATATTCTCGGAATATCTTTTACTGCCTCGAGATTTCTGAGTTTGATTAAGTGGTCAAAATTTAGATGTCCAAGTCTCCTATGCCATAACCAACTTTGATCATGTTTTCTTAGATGACATTCTTCTCTATTTTCTTTCAGCACATATACATTATTTTCTGTCCTTATGCCTTTGGCCACCACTTGACCTAAGTTTGCAGACTTTTATCTTGTATTCCTTGGATGTGAACACCACTTCACATCCTTTGTCACACATTTGACTTACACTAAGCAGATTATGTTTCAGCCCATCTACAAGTAGAACATCTTGGGATTTTCCTTTTCCATTACTTAAACTCACCATCCCTTTACCCTTTATTTTACTTGGAGCATCATTTCCAAAGGTTACGTTTCCTGATTTGCTTTCACTTAGGGATAGAAACTTACTTTTTTCTCCCGTCATATGTTTGGAGAATCCACTGTCTATATACCAAGGGTTCGTTTTTCTTTGGGTTGACAACACTAATCCACACTTCTCACTTTCTTTCTTCTTCCAAAACTTGACATTTTTAGCAGGGGAATTCAATTATGGTTCACAGTTCTTTAATCGACAGTCAATATATTTATGTCCATAGTTATGATAGATGTAGCATTCAATCTCATTGTTCAATAGGTCAAAATTATTGTTGCAATACTGTCTACTCATTGACTGTTGATTATTTATTGACCTCCTTAGTTGCATGTCCCTATACTTCATTTGACAATTTGCAATCTGTGAAGGTTTGTTATTTGGCTGCATCATTCTCTATTGTGGCAAGTACTTATTCCTTTGAAATCTTAATTTCTCATGTTTAAGTCTTAAGGAACAATTTACAACTTTGTGACCAAAGTTAGAATAGTAGAAACAATAGCCATAGAAAAATTATTTGTACCTGGAAAATGGTTGTCTTCTTTAAGCAAATCGATTTATTCCATGATGATAACGTCTTTTAGTAGGGAACACACTATTTCTTTGTTCTACAGATTCAGTCCTGGCACCTTTTTCCTTACTCATCCTGGGCGGCTGATTGTCTTCCTTTGTTTCTGCAGGTTTGTTGTTGTCATTGGTTGTACATTTTACAAACTTGATGGGTTCTTCATCTCTTGGCTTTCCACTACTTGATCCCTCTTCATAACCCAAACCAGTTTTTAGCTTTGGATTCCTTTGTTGATTCAGAATGGTGGCTAATCCTTTTGAGGCTCTGATACTTGACAGATTTTGATTATACAAGGCTTGAAACTTCTCCATCTCTTTCCTAGTTTTCACTACTTCTTGTTCTAATGCTTTACATCTTGCCTTCTTTTCTGATAACTGTTGTTTTGAAATATCATTGATTTTCTTTGCCTCTCCTATTTCTACTTTTAGTAGGACAAGGTCTTCATCAGGTTCTTTACTATATTTCTCGAATTGTATCGACAATATTCTTTGCTTTCTGTTCTTGATTCTTAGTCTGTCAATCTCTTCCAGTGCACTGATCAGTTCTCCTTCCATGTCAACCACAACTTATTCTTTATTAACATCACTCCCTATGATGTTATTATCATATTCCTCTTTGGACATAAGTATGAAGTCATTTAGTTTATCTTCAATAGATGAATCATTGTCTTCATCATCTGAAGGATCATCATCATTGTTTACGCAAAGAATTTTCTTCTTAAATTTATTCTCTTTAAAGAAATTTATGTGTTTGTACTTCTCCTCATCATCACATGTCTGATCCTTTCCTTTGTGGGGACATTTATTTGCAAAATGACCTATCCTACCATAGTTGAAGCATTTGAAAGGAATTTTACCTTTGTATTTTCCTGATCCCTTCTTCAGTCTCTTCACAAATTTTTCTTCAATTTCATCGGGCTCAGAATCCTCATTCTTGTCTGCCTTAAATGATGCTTCTCTAGAGGTGGTTTTATATTTAACTATTCTCATTTCATATGCAGTCAATGTTCCTAGAAGTTGATCAAACTCCAAGGTTTTTAGATCATTTAGTTCTTCTATAGCAGATACCTTCGGATTGAACCTATTTGGGAGAGATCTCAAGATTTTCTGAACTAAAGAAGGTTCCTCAATTGTTTCACCAAGTTCTTTCATTACATTTACCATTTATTCTACTCTCATAAAGTATTTTCTAACAGTTTCATCTTCTTTCATCTTTAGCTGTTCAAACTGCATTCTGTAGATTTGAAGCTTGGCATCCTTTACCTTCTCATTACCTTCATAACTGTTAACGAGTTTGTCCCACATTTATTTGGCAGTTCCTAGATGCATAACTTTTATGAATTCTGCTTCTGCAAGCCCACTCAGGATAGCATTCATAGCCTTAGCATTGAAGATAAATTCTATTTTGTCATCCTTATTAGCTAGTACAACTGGCTTTACATAACCAGTATCTACCGCATCCCAAACATCTGCACCTAAATCCATTATGTAGGTTCTCATTCTAACTTTCCAGAAGGCAAAGTTTGTTCCATTGAACAAAGGGGCCTTATTAGTTGAACTTCCTTCATGGCTTGACATTTTTAAGCTCTAGGATCTACCTTTAGATAAAAGGGGCCATCTCTGATACCAATTGTTGGACAACTGAGAGGGGGGGGGGTGAATCAGTTGTTTACCGAGCTTGAACAATTATACCTATTTTTAATTATTTACAAAGAACTCAATGACAATCACAATGATGCAGGGAAATAAGCAATAGAATATTTAGCATCAGTCACACATATGAAATACACAGAGACAAAATTTATTGAGAAAACCCATACAGGGTAAAAACCTCTTCTTCATTATATGATAAGTAATATTTACATTCTTTACATTATCATACATATGAGAACCAACTCATAATGAGGCTGCAACCTCTACTTTGAAAGTTGCTACTTGCTAAGAGAACCAACTCTCTATTTTCTCTAGCACCAACTCCCTGGTTTCTCTAGCACCAACTAGAAGGGAGCACCAACTCCCTGGTTTCTCTAGCACCAACTAGAAGGAAGCTATAACTCCCTGTGTTCAAGCACTCCCTTGAAACTCTGAGGACACCAGTCCTCCCTAACACCTCCCTACCACCCTGTTTTATGAAAATGTGTTACTGAAACTGATTACAGTGATATTATGTTCAACAACATCTTACCAGGCTAATCACTATTCTGCAAGATTTTGCTGCTCTGTCTACCTCATTGTCTTCCTACACGCCTCCCTTGCACTTTCTATTCTTATATCTTTTGTACTCTATGCCCATTTCTCTTCAATGCACCTTTTGTCTTCTGTGCATTTCAACTACTGCACTCCACCTCCTTCTTCACACATGCATCATGTTGGCAAATGTTTAACAGGTAGCGTAAGCTTTTCATTGATGGAAAGTACAACAGTAATGATGGATTGAGTACAACAGCGAGCGTAAGATTGTCATTTAGGGAAAGTACAATAGTAATCATGGCTTGAGTACAACAACAATGATCAACAGGCCAATAGAATATAAGTCCAAGAAGATCGAATGATCGAAGGCAACGCAACGTTGATCAGGCATGATGAAGTCCCGTAAAGTTTGTGAATTATTTCTGATCATTGGATCCCATCCAAAATTCCCGACAAAATGATGATCGTCAGATCTCAACGTAGACAAGAGGAGCGCGCATATATGGAGGATAGATCTCGGGCGTTAGAGCCGAGCGCAGGGTCCGACCACCATTGGATCGAGGAGAACCTGCACGATCTTTAAAGTGCAAGGAGTAGAGGGCTCACAAAATCCCGAAAGAAGGAGGACCATCCATCTTCAGGCAGGAAACGTGGAGATAGATCATCAGTTCGCTGACTGGAGAGTCAAAGGAATGATGTTCCCTAACCTCTCGAAATCGCAATATCTGAAATCGCGATCTAATCTCGGCCGTCAAATTAAGGTTGAATCTGGACTATTGATTCCAATCCATGTCGGAGTTTCGGGGATCGAGAGTTGGAGATGTCAAGTAATATCATCCATAGAAATCCTGATTTCGCGATATGTGAAATCACGACTTAATCACAGCCGTTGAATCAAGATCAGATCTGGACCATTGATCCAACTCCATATCGGAGTTTTGCGAATCGCGACATGAAGAGGGAAAAGAAACAATGAAACAAGAATTGTGAAATCGTGATTTAATCGCAGCCATTGAATCAAGGTATGATCTGGACCGTTGATCCCAGTCCATTTCAGAGTTTTGGAAATCGAGAGATGGAGAAGTCAGAGACTCTCAACATTAGGAGTCCCGAAGTGAGGAAATGTGAAATCCTAAAACAAGACACGTCAGCAAACCTAAGAACACGTGGCACAACCAGGCAATGACAAGTGTCAAGTTTATTCAACACTTCAGGCACATGTAAGTCACGAATCAGAGTGACACGTGTCAATCCACATGTGACGTCAGCATGTTTACTCCACTTCGGAGTTTCAAAAATTGGGAGATAGAGATGACAAGAACTCCTACCATAGGAGTCACGAAATCGCGAAAGCGCCTTATGCATAAGGCTGTGGTCACAGCCCTTAGTCACATCAGTGAGAGATGGACAGATGTCAGAGGAAAAGGAGGAGCTAAAGGGAACAAACCTTGGTGCATGGTCAGGTAGGGAGGAGAATGATACAAAAGATGACATGACAGGAATGGGGCCCTTCCTCGATACCCCACCATTCTGACACCCCCCCCCCCTTTAATTAAAGGAAGAATGGAAAAGGGGGTCCAGAATCGCTTCAGCGTCGTTGATATAGGTTCTTTAATCCTGACCGCTTGAGAGATGTGCACCCAATTCCAGACCCCCCCCTCCACTTAAAGATAGAATGGCAGGCGGGCTTCGGAATCAAATCCCGACCGTAGATCTGGGAGCACAGATTCTGGGCGTCCAGATTTGCTCATTGCATATCCAATGGTGCAAATGAATGTGAACAAGATCAGAGGGTGACTATAGCATGACATAGTAGAACTGCCAGAAACCATTGATGACGTCTGCTAGAGAATTCGAAGAGACCTCTGTGTGATCGCTAGAGGAGATGAAGAGTCTCCAAGCTTCGTCCAGTGAAGGAAGACTATTCTTAGAAGGGATTGACAGATGGATGAGCATTGAAGTCTATAACTGAAACAGAGAAGGTGAGCTCGACTGTCATAGAGAAGGCGAAGAGTCTCAAATTGCCAGAGAGGCTGAGGAATCTCAGTACAACATACAGTGATGTTGAACGCATGGGAAAACCACCAGAGAAGTTGAAGAGTCACGATGATGATCACGCAGAGCACTTGATATGTGGAGGAGATTGGTGCAGTATGAGCATGCAGAGGAATGGTGAATATTGCATGCACAAGATGCACAAAATCTATATATACACGATACAGAGAAGAGAAGCTATTGCGGTTTCTATTGGAGTTTCTGTGGTTGTTGTTATTTAAGGTTATTCATGTGTGAAGAAGGAGAAGAGTGCAGCAGCTGAATTGAACAGAAGAGGAACTATGCAGTGAATGAACATGGTGCACAGAGCATAAAATGTAGAAGAAAAGACAACGCAAGTCATGTGTGCAGAAAGGAAATGAGGTAGACAGAGCAACGAAATGCAACAGAACATTGATGAGTCTGGTAAGCCATTATTGAACATCATATCACTGTAATAAGTTTCAGTAGAAAATATTTTTATTTCAGGGAGGTTGGGAGGTGCTAGGGAGGATTGTTGTCCTCATAGGTTCAAGTGGGTGCTTGAACACAGGGGGTTGTAGCTTCCATCTGGTTGCAGCCAGAGAAACCAGGGTGGCAGGGTGGTGCAAGGGAGAACTCTTGTTCTCTGTTATACAAGTTGGTGCATGTATGATTGCAAGTTGGTGCTTCCATCCAGTTGGTGCTGGAAACACTCAGGGAGTTGGTGCTTCCTTCTAGTTGGTGCTAGAGAAAACAGGGAGTTGGTGCTTCCTTCTAGTGGGTGCTAGAGAAAACAGAGAGTTGGTTCTCTCAGCAAGTAGCATCTTGCAAAACAGAGGTTGTAGCCTCATTATGAGTTGGTTCTCATATGTATGATAATGTAAAGAATGTAACTATTACTTATCACATAAAGAAAAAGAGGTTTTTACCCTTTATGGGTTTCCTCAGGAAATATCTATCTCTGTGTATCACATGTGTGTGACTGATGCTGAATGTGCTTTTGTTTATCTCTCTGCATTATTGTGATCATCATTGAGTTCCTTGTAAAGATTTTAAAAGAAGCATTATTGTTTAATCACGGTAACAACTGATTCACCCCCCCTCTCAGTTGTCCAACACATCACTCACAACAGAAACAACCAATAATCTCTTCTTTGTTCCACATTCTTATAATCTATATGCATCTTGTGCATGCTCTCTATCCCATGGTTTTGCATCCTCTACATGTCGAGTTCTTTTCCTGTTTATCGTGGAACCTCTTCAGCTTCTCTGTTTGTTCATGCCATTTGTCCATCATCACTGGGTGTCATAATCAGATTCCTTCGCCTCACTACTAGTTTAGATTCTTCATCTTCTGTTACAGTCGAGCTCAACTATTCTGTTTGCAGTTATAGGCTCCAATGCTCATCCAGCTATCAATCACCTCCACGATCAATCTTTGTTCTACTGGTAGATCCCTTGAGACTCTTCACCTTCTCTGTCAATCACGCCAAAGTGTCTTCAAGTCCTCTAGTAGAAACCATCAATGGTTTCTAGCAGTTATACTGCGAGGAGAAACATTAGCCCTCCGATCATGCCAAAATTCACCTGCACCGTTGGATTGGCTCCATGGGATATTTCATTCATTTCGACATTCTGGTCTTCAGCATTTTGGGATCACTATGGTGGAGGATTTTAGTTCTCTCCATTTCTTGACCCCTGAAACTCTGAAAAGAAGCTTAACTCCTTCCCCAGCTTCTGCCGATGTGACCAATGGTTGAGACCACGGTCTTATCCTAAATGTTCTTTTTTGTGATTTCGCATTTCAACATTCCTATGATGAAGGGTCTCGAGCCTTGACCCCTCCATCTCCCGATATCTGAAACTCCGAAAGGGAGCCAAATCAATGGTCCACACTCTTCCTTTGATCAACGATTCATATTAGATCGTGGTTTCACATTTCGTGATTTTGGCATTTTTCCCTTTCGAGTCATCGTGACTCTAACATTATAAAATTCATGATCACAAAATCTTCGAAGTGATCGGACGGTTCACATAACCCACTGAGATGGATGGTTGATGGGATTTCGACATTTTTCCCTTAGAGTTTTCGAGACTCACAATGGTCCCTTTCAGTATTTCAGAGTTTGACACATCATAATGGTGGAGTTTTTTGCTTGCCATGTAAAACCCCAAAATAGAAATTTTCGATGTGATGTAAACCTATTGATGTCACACATGGATTGACACATGTCGAATAGCTACCACGTGTCACACTGATTCGTGACTTACATGTGCCTAAAATTTTGAATCAACTTGACACTTGTCATTTCTTGATTGTGCCACATGTCCTTAGCTGGCATGGTTTGCTAACGTAGTTTGTTGATGTGTCTGTTTCGAGATTTCGCATTTAGAAACTTTGGGACTCCTTATGATGAGAGTCTATAACTTCTCCATCTTCTGGTAACCAAAATCTCGGTATGATGTGCCTGCTTTTGGAATTTCAGTGTTTCACTTTTCAGCACTTCGGGACTCTTGATGTTGAGAGTCTCTGACTTCTCCATCTCCCGGTATCCGAAATCCCGGTATCCATTACTTCAAGTGATGCACCTGTTTCGGGTTTTTGGGATTTCTCATTTAGCCTTGCTTGTTAAAGAGCATGCAGGTTCTCTAGGATCCAATGCCAGTCAGACCTCTGGATCAGATCTAATGTTCATCAGGAATTCTCCTGAATCCAACGTCGTATACTCTGATCTTGCCATCAATGACAACCTCACCTGCCTGAAAACTTACCAACAATCGCCCCCTTTGGCATTGATGGCAACCATGAGCATCTTCGCTAATCCATTTGGACCTCCAACTATAGCATCTGGCCTGGACCACTCCTTTTCTCCCCCTTTGACATCAATGCCAAAGAAAAGCATGCTCCCCCTGAGTTGTTGCAGTAATTTTTAGGAGGCATTAGATATTCAAACAACACAAAACTCCCCCTAACAGGATGGAATCTCTTAGGTGTGAGACAAAATGACACCCAACGTCTGTTGGAGATATTCAAAAGGTGTCTTAGCTAGGGGTTCAGTAAATATGTCTACAATTTGTTCTGTGGTTGGAATGTACTAGACCTGAACAACCTAATTAGTGACCTGCTCTCTCAAAAAATGGTATTTTATGGGAATATGCTTGGTCTTGGAGTGGAATACAGGATTCTTAGACACACTGATGGCACTAGTGTTATCACAATGAATTGGGATCGGTGCAACATATTTTACTTCCAAGTCTGCAAGTTTCTGAATCATCCATAATACCTGAGTGCAAAAGGTAGCAACAACAATATACTCTGCCTCTATGGTTGATAAAGAAATGGAACCTTTCTTTTTACTAAGCCATGCTACTAATGAGTCACCCAAGAATAATGCTCCTCCATTGGTGTTTTTTATTTCATCAACACAGTTTTCCCAATCCGCATCTGAATAAGCAGTTAACTGAAAATTCTGATTTCTGGGATACCACAGACCATAAGTCATTGTTTCTTTCAAATATCTGAATATTCTTTTGACAGCTTGCAAATGACTTTGTTTAGGTGCAGACTGGAATCTTCCTACCATTCCTACATCATTCATTATGTCTGGGCAAGATGTTGTGATGTACAACAGGCTTCCTCTCATTGATCTATATGAACTTTGATCAACCTCAGGTGAGTCATCATCCTTGCTTAATTTTCATCCAATAACCATAGGTGTACCCACAGGTTTGGAGTCTTCCATTTGAAATCTTTTCAGCATTTCTCTTAGATATTTTTCTTGAGAAATGAACATCCCTTCAGACCTTTGAGTAATT
>ML878900.1:0-11422 GCA_009831015.1 Picea engelmannii
TATATATATATATATATATATATATATATATATATATATATATATATATATATATATTCTTTATTGATCATAAAAAAGTTCTATGTCTAGTTTTTGACTAACAATAATTAAAAAAAAAACAAAAAATAGATTATTTCTACTATCAGACTAGGAATTGCAAAAAAATAAATAAATAGAAATCTAAAAGTGTCTTTAGTCACTCCATTTATCCGAAAAAAGATATGATCCGTTAGGAATTGCAAAAAAAAATAAAAATAGAAATCTAAAATTGTTTTTAGTCACTCCATTTATCCAAAGAAAGATATGATCACAAAAATAGCTCAGAAAGCTATGCACTTCTTGGGTCGATTAAAGAGATAGGTACAAAGTAGGGCCCTTGTGTCCTTCCGCCCACATAGTATAAGTGGTCTTCCCTCGAACGCTGAGGAAGGCATGTTTTGATAGATAGTCTGCTTCTTGATTCTTCTCCCTATAAGTGTGCTCGAAAGTAATGGATCTGAAGTGAGTGCATAAGTCAACAATTCTTTCTTTCCACGCTTCAAGGCTTGCCACTCTGAGATCACCCTTCTTCTTTAGCCATTCAATGACTATCTTTGAGTCGCCCATGATGTGAATATCATAATTTGCTAATCTTTCTACAAGAACTAAGGTAGACCATGCCCCCAGGAGCTTCGCTCTTGTGTTGGACCCACCACCGCAATTTAATGTCCACATGCATTCATTTGTGGCATTTAACTTAATGATACCCCCGGTCCCACACTTGTTGGCAATAATTTGTGCAGCACCGTCGAACCAATAACATTGTTTATCCACTAGAGGAGAAGGGCCCATAATCTGTGGTTTTTTTCTTTGTGCGTTTTCCAGAGATGTTCCAACGCACATCGGGAGAGATAGACAACATGGTGAATGGAGGGGCTCGATCCTTCAAAAAGGGCTCTATTCCTATCAACCCAAATGAACCAACAAACAAAGGTTGGCAGTGATGTCAATCTTTGATTTTGCAAAGCCTAGTTTTTTAAAGAATCAACCACAGAAACACCATTCCAACCAGAATCCAGATCCAACGGTTTTTTGAGCTCCGGCCAAACTGTTCTGGAAAAATGACAAGTTAAAAAACATGTTCTGTGGACTCACCATGGGTTTTACACAAAACGCAGATGTCAGGGCCTTGCCATCCCCGTTTTTGGAGATTTTTCTAGAATAAAACTTTATCTTCTGCTAATAACCCAATAAATAATTTTATCTTCAAGGGGCACTCCCACTTCCATAGCTTCTTCCGCCATCCTTCTTGATTTTTTTCCCAAAGTAGATTCGACAGAGCTTCATATATGTTCTTCACCGAGATGACACTCGATATATCTTCTCCTATCCATATCAACTCGTCTAGCTTGTTGACTAAGGATAAGTTCGATTCCGCCAATAGTGCTCTGTAGTAATTCCATTCCTCAGTAAGAAAATTCGGCAGTGCCAGATCTTCATTGCATAACCATCTCTTTCATGTTTTTGTTCCAAAGGCCTGGGTTGTTTCTTGATAAAGGAAATATATGCCTTTTTTATTTAACCTTCTCACTAACTCAGCAGATAAAATGGAATCATGTCCTAAGCCCAGGATCACGTCTTTGCCTATAATGATTGAATGGCCTATGCCTGGTTTCCAGGCCATCCATCGCAAGATAATAGATAAGGTATTACACTAATTTTTCCATGTTTGGGAACCCTTTTGGCGGAGCGGATCCACTGATCGGAGCCACGTCCAAACTAGAAAATGTGGGTAATACTTGTCTTTTAGAACACTTTTCAAGATCCCCGTCTTCATGATAGCTCTCCACATTGTGTTTGTTTCCAAAGATCTACTGAACATCATGACGTTGCGCAAACCCCATCCGCCATGAGACTTTGTTCTGGAAATCGACGTCTAGCTACACAGATGGTACATTTTCTTGTTTTTAACACCTGACCACAAGAAAGAAAAACAAATCTTACGGATAGAGTTAAGAACAAAAACCGGAACGTGAGCCAATGCTATCGGTTGTGTCTCCAGTACAACCTTTAGAAGCACAAGGCGTCCACCCAAAGATAACAGCATATTTCCCCAATGTTTTATTTGTGCCTCGAATTTTTCTAATAACCATTTCCAATCAGTTGCTCTGTAGTTATCAAGTTTTAGATAAAAACCCAGATAATGAAAACCGTGTTCCAGATCTTTGCTTGGAAAGGTAAAAACATCCTTTATAGGTTTAAGTGTATCATTGTTGACACTGGAATGAAGAATAATTGACTTTTGTGCATTAGTGATCATCCCTGACACCTTGCAGAAGTCCTGAAGAATTCCCTGTATTACCTTCCATTTAGAGAGAGAAGCTCTGGACAATATCAGAATGTCATCTACAAAGAGGAGGTGTAGAATATTTAACATCCTGGACACTTTTAAACCAGTAAGAGAACCTTCGTCTTTTTCTTTGTTGAGTGCCAGACTGAGGCCTTCCATCATCAAGATGAAGAGGAGGGGTGACATCGGGCATCCTTAATGTAAGCCTTTCTTCCAGTTAAAAAAGTTGGTGAGCTCACCATTTATCAGAACCGCGAAATTTGTGGAGGAGACACACGCCATTATCCAATTTATGATTGGGAGGCCAAAACCACATTGCAACAAAATTAATCTAAAATAATCCCAAAGCATGAGCTAACAACCTTCTTTTTCTCAATGTCAATATATGATGACCAACAACTTCAAATAATCAAAGGGAACCTCCTCTACTTGGTATAAACTTATGTATTTGTTTTTATTACAAGTTGGAAAAACTAATTAATATATTGAATTGAGTAAGAACTAATGATAATGATGTTTGATGTATTGCATAGTTATTTTATAAATATGTTATTTTATAAATATGTTATTTTATAAATATTGAGAATTATGGAAAACACCATTTTAAATATATTGTAATTAAGGTATTATAAAGATGTAATCAAACTTAAATTAGTGAGAAAAAATCACCATTTATTACCATCTTGCCATCTGCTATTACCTCTTTATTTCCAAATGATTTTCACATTAATGCTTTTCCGTCTAATTGATCTTGATAACTCTACACCTCCATTTCCAATTGGGGTTGAGGAAAGGATTTGATAACCACTTAAGAAATTCAATCACAAATTTTTTTCCTTACAACTTACTGTGTTACAATTTAGAGATTCACTTATATCAATTACAACTTTTTTTTTCCCATTACAACTTATTCCAATTTTGAGATTCACTTTGTAGAGAGTACGTAAATATTTCAACTCACTACTAGGAAATCATAAATGCATTGAAGAGCTTGGGTGAAGACACGAATTGCTTATAAGTATATAAGTCATAATGGAATTGAACATTAAAAAAATTTCCCATTTATAAAATTTTAAAAATCAAAACTTTCAAATTGAAGTTTTCATAATACTATAGAAGTGTCATTTATAAAATTTTAAAAGTCAAAACTATTGAAGTTTTCATAATACTATAGACGTGTCATTTAAAAAATTTTAAAAGTCGAAACTTTCCAATTTAAGTTTTTATAATAATCTAGAAAAAGAAAATTAAAAATAAAACAAGTTATTAGTTTTTTTAATATTTAAAATAATCTAAATTTAATAAAAAATAAAAATAAAAATAACACTAAAATATTTTAAATAAAAAATAATAATAATTAAATAAAATTACTAAACACAAAATATTAAAAATAAAAATAAAATAATAAAAAATAATTAATTTTTTTTCTCACCTATATAAAAATAATAACTAATTAATAATAAAGATAATAACTAATTATAATAATAAGTAACAATATAAATATATACAAATGTTGGAGAAGAGGTATATATACCTCTTCTCCTTATAGGTATCGGATTTCATTAAATTAATTGTAAGTGATGAAGTATTGATTTTAATTTTAATAGTAAAAGTCAAATAACGTGAAATTGTAACCCAAATCCATTCCATACTAACATAAATATATAAGATAACAATAAATATATAAGATAACAAGTATATATCTATTTTAGGTATTTTCAATTTGATTTGTAAGATAATTCTCTCAAAAGTAGGGAAAAAGGAATCACCGAAGAGAATTGGGGTGGTTAGGAATCACCAAAATGAATTGGGGTGGTTATTTATGGTGAGATTTTTTTGGATGGAAAATGAATATTTCAAAATGTTCATCTTCATCCCACTTCTTACGAAATGTTTTCAATGATCCCGTAACTCCAAATTTGAATAGTTCAAGTGCATGCCCACATGCAATAATCCTAGATATGTGAGCCACTTTTCCAAAGATAAATGGAAAACTAAGGTGGGAGAAGAACCACCCATTAAAAACTTGGTCCATGTAATAAACATCTCAGTCATTATTATTATATCCATATGTAAAACTATTTTGATCCTTTAGAATTACTATACAAATCTTTAAAAAGTCTTTAGCACCAATTGAAGTTGTGGAATAGAGAATCTAAGTTGTAATACTAATAGTTAGGCTATAGATAAAAAATAACTCCTAATTGTATGTTGTTATTTAATTTATGTGAATATTGGTCAAGTATCTATGGGAATATTGGTCAAGTGGCATGGACATTCACATTGAATTAAATGATCAAACATGCTTGATAAAAAATGATATACTCGCAAAATATTTGTAAATTAATAACTTAACAATGAAAGTGTGCATTTAAGTGATTACGTAAGAATTCACCAATGTTGATAATGGACAATGTAATGTCCCCACATTGGGACATCATTACATTACAGAGGGTTATGATGACCATAGTAGCCATATGGAGGTTATAGCGAGTACATAGATTATTGAGAGGTATTTTGGGGTCCGACTTGCATCGCTCATCCCATTTCATCATTATGATCCATTCCGCACAGGTTGGCTTTGGTTCTGTTGCATTCCGACGATTTCCATGATTTTAAGTATTTTGAGCTATAAGTTAATTAAATTCACTGAAGAGGTCATTTTGGGCACAATACTTTGTAATGTCCCTTTCCAAATAGGAGCTCCAGAGAGGAGGCTTAATGGTCTAAACCGCCCCATTAGACTTTAGCCAGGGCGAAAGAGGGGTAAACAAGGTTACTAGAGGTCACTCCAGTCAAAGGTGTTATATTCGGAAAGTGACATTGAGCTAAAAAGGGTTAAAAGCACTTTTAAGTCATTATGAGCTAAAAATAGAAGTCAATAGTGAATTAGGGTTTTAGCAGTGATTTAGAGTTTTGGAAGTCAACAGTGAATTAGGGTTTCAGCATGATTTAGGGTTTTGGAAAGCTATAAAGGAAGGGTCAGCGACCTAATTTATCATTATGCAGATTATGACTTGTCATTGAGGAGAAGAGGTGCATCTCAGGAGAGATAGTTCAGTGTATTCCAGGAGGAAGACACCAGTTGGCTGATTTCGATGTTGAAAGACACAACCTAGTCATTGGGAAGATCATCCAGGTCTTCCATCATTCTTCATTGATTCCGTAGTGCTCCCATATTCCGAGTATTATCTTTTAGTTGCTTATTTGTATTCTGGCTAATATCCTTTTGTGTTTTGATCTAGCCGAGTGTTGTTATTTTATTCAGCCACGGTTGCTTATTTTTATTCCGACTAAGATCCTTTGTCTGTTGATCTAGTTGAGTATTGTCAGTTTATTCAGCCGCATTCGACCATTTTGTAATCCACAGAGATATCATAATACAAATTTTGTAGTCCTTTGTCGTGTTTATTATTTGTATGATCATTTATAAGTTGTAAACATTTTATCCTACACACACATTAGTAGTGTTTCCTAGACTAGCCAAGTCAGGAACATTACAGTGGTATCAGAGCTTTAGTCCTACCAGCCTATGACTAAAGACAATGAGTGAAACAGAAGACCCAGAGGGCCGTGAACACGTAGGTGATGAATATGTCACTTACAACAGGCATCCAGAAAGAAGGCATAAGCCTAATTTTCCCCCGTTTTCTCCTAGCTCAGAGGAAGAGGAAGAGGCACACAGAGAAGTAGAGAGAAGGGAAGAGCATGAGGCTGAGCACAGGGCAGAGAGGATGCTAGGAGATAGATATGAGCGACCAGAGGGCAGTGTAAGGCCCCCGTAGATCCAGAGGCAACTTTCATGTAGGTTATCAATGATATGTTAGCTAGTCAACAGACCATGTCTCAGTCCTTGGCACAGGTGGTTGATAGATTGGCTAGAGTGGGCACCCCCGATACACAAGTCCCGCATGTAGCATAGGGGAACTTGGGAGCAGGAAGTAGACCCCAGTCACCCTCTTGCACATACACCTCTACGAGTAGGATTCCTAGACCCTTGTTTCCCAATTTCCAGAGGGCACCCCCGTTAGCAGCACCACCACCGATAGCACAGAGGCCACCCACTCATGCCGATGACATTATAGAGTATAGGAGGGAGTATGCAGCATTAGGTCGTGACTTCCATTAGGACATGACCTTAGTCGAGTACCGTGGACTCAGAATCAAGAACCACCCTAGAGAGTTGTAGAGGGGAGGACCACAATAACAGTAGGGGCATAACCTCGATTTCATCTGAAAAGTTGGGAAACTCACCATCCCTTCTTTCGATGGATCGTCCAAATACAACGCAGAGCTTGGGTACAGAAGCTAGACATGTATTACAATCTCAACCAGATGACTGAGACAAAGGCCATCCGTTTCGTGACCTTACACTTGGAGGGTGAGGCACACGAGTGGTGGTATCATGGACTGGTGACATTGGGTCACAGTCGCATCACCTCCTATAGGGAGTTTACATATAGGCTCATGGACAGGTTTGACAGGAAGGATCTCAAGATACACTTCATGGATCTAGCCCAGTTTAGACAAACTGGCACAACAAAGGCGTTCATCACAGAGTTTCAGCGGGTAGCCGTGGTAGTGACAGATATATCAGAGCCTAGGCTGATCATGCTATTCACAGAAGGACTCACAGAGCCTTTGAGAGGATGGGTGAATGAATACATGCCTCCCACTTTGCAGGATGCCATCCTTCGCACTCAAGATCTAGAATATTCAATGCCAAAGACTAAAATTTTCTCCAAAGCATTTGTGCCCCCAAGGGATCGAGACAGGAAGCCATTCCAAAGAGAATGGAAGGGAAAGGAGAAGTTGGATGATGAGACTAGGTGAGAGCTTATGAGGAAGAAGCTTTTCTTCAACTGCAGAGATCCTTGGGTCCCAGGCCACAGGTGCATGGGAAAGGGAGAGATTCATTATATTGAGGTAACAATAGACATCATGGACAGTGAGGAGGAGGAGCAGGACAAAGGATCCACTAGTTCAGAGGAGTCAGCACCAACAGAGGGGTAGCCTCCCCGTAGACCACTGACACCAGTAGGAGCCCATCCTCCAGTAGTCCCACAACCGCCAGAACAGGCTAACAAGAGGAAACCAACAAAGGGAGGTGTCATAGCGACCCTTTCTGGTGTTCCCAGGTATGATACCCTCCATATCAGAGGGATTATTCAGGGGCAACGTGCAATCGCTCTGATAGATGGTGGGGCCACCCACAACTTCATCAACGCTTCACTAGTATCGACATGGGCACTTCAGATAGAGGATTTTGAGGGGTTTGATGTTGTGGTAGAAGATCGCCACATAGTGGAGTGTCTAGATAGAGTTCCACACTTAGAGATGAAGTTAGGAAACTACACAATGAGAGACACATTTTATGTGGTTGACCTATCAGACATAGATGTGGTGTTAGGAGTTCAATGGATGATTACCTTGGGAAAAATCACTACCAAATACCAAACCTTGGAAATGGGATTCAGAGATCAGGATGGGAAGAAGGTTGTTCTAAGAGGTATGTTGGCAGGAGCACCCAGGACAGTTTCAACCAAGAGGATGGAGAGGATATTTAGACATGGGGAGGTAGCATATGCCGCAGAATGCTTGATCACTGCTCAGAAGGATTCAGAAGGTCAACAACAATACCATACAGAGATCAAGAATTTATTGGGACGACATCAGTAGGTCTTTGAGACAATTCCACCCAGGAGACCACCTGACAGGGGGTTGGAGCACACCATTGAGTTAGAGGAGGGGGCCAAACCTATGATCACCCCCCCCTATTGTAATCCTAGGAGGTTCAAGGATGAGATAGAGAAGACAATCAAGGAATTGTTTGCAATGGGACACATCAGACCGAGGAACAACCCATTTGCTTCTTCAATTGTCTTAGTTCTGAAGAAGGATGGCACCATGAGGATGTGCATTGATTACCGAGCCTCGAACAAGAAAACCATCAAGAACTGGTACCCTATCCCAGGCATTGACGAGTTGATGGATGAACTGCATGGGGTAGTTTTCTTCTCAAAATTTGATCTATGCTCTGGATATCATCAGATCAGCATCCGAGAGCAGGACATAGAGAAGACAACATTTCGATGTCATTTTGGACACTTCGAGTTCCTGGTTATGCCATTTGGGTTAACCAATGCACCCGCTACATTCCAGTCTTGCATGAACCATATATTTAGGGATCAGTTAAGGAAATCAATCTTTCTTTTCTTTGACGACATCTTGATCTATATCCGGTCATGGAAAGAGCATATGAGGCACCTAGATGAGGTATTGAGCATCATGGAGGCACATTCATTATATGCCAAAGAGTCCAAGTGCGATTTTGGTATGACAGAGTTGCTTTACTTAGGCCACATCATCAGTGCACAGGGGGTACAGGTGCACCAAGAGAAGATCAAGGCCATTTTGGATTGGCCGATGCCTAAGAACGTGACATAATTGAGGAGCTTCTTCGGGATGTGCAACTATTACAGGCAGTTCGTCCGGGATTTTTCTCATCTTGGAGCACCACTGATAGATCTTACCAAGCATGGGGCCTTCATATGGACTGAGAAATCACAGGAATCCTTTGATCACATGAAGGAAGTCATGGGCACTTGTCTAGTGTTGGCACTACCAGACTTCACCTTGCCATTTATACTAGAGTGTGATGCATTCGGTGAAGTGATTGGTGCAGTTTTGATGCAGGGAGGACACCCCATTGTATTCGAGAGCCAGAAGCTTAGTGAACCTGAGAGGTTGTACTCCATTTATGAAAAGGAAATGTTGGAAATCATGCATTCCTTGACCAAGTTCAGACAATATTTGGTGGGCAGCAAATTCATGGTCAAGACCGATCACAACAGTTTGAAGTATTTCCTTGAGCAGAAGGACCTCAGTGAGCGCCAAAATAAATGGGTGATGAAGGTATAGGGATTCGACTTTGACATAGAGTATTTAAAGGGGAAGAAGAACATTGCGGCCGATGCACTATCGAGGAGACCTGCAACATGTTCTTTGATGGAGATTTCAACAGATTGGAAATCCCAGTTATTAGTGGAATATTCCAAGAACAAGTTTTCTTGTGAGGTGATGGATGGGGAGATACAGGATGACCGGTATAGGGTCACTGACAATCTCATATTTTACAAGGATAGAGTCTACTTGGTGCCAGATTCAGGGCTTTAGAAGAATATCCTCACCGCAGTTCATGATTCACCTCTAGCAGGCCATCAGGGGTTTTTCAAAACCTATAGATAGATCAAAGAGAGGTTCTCATGGAAGGGCCTCAAACAAGATGCTATGAGACACGTTAGTGAGTGTGTGACTTGACAAAAGAACAAGTCAGAGCATGCTCTTCCAGCAGGGCTACTTCAACCACTCCCCATTCCATAGCATAAATGGGAGAGTATATCTATGGACTTCATCACAGGTCTACCCAAGGTCCAGGGTAAGGACTGTATCTTTGTAGTGGTAGATAGATTGACCAATTTTTCTCACTTCTACACCATACTGATAGAGTACAACATAGTTCAGGTAGCCGATCTTTTATTCAAGGAGGTCTTGAGACTTCATGGGTTGTTGAAGAACATCGTCAGTGACAGGGACAGTTGGTTCATAGGGACATTTTGGAGAGAGTTGTTTCAGTTGGTGGGGACAGAGTTGACACCTAGCACCAACTATTACCCTTAGACAGATGGGTAGACCGATATTGTCAACAAGTGGGTTGAAGGGTATTTGAGTAACTATGTAGGAGTACAACAGAGAACGTGGGTAAAGTGGTTATATTTAGGAGAACATTGCTACAACACCACCTTCCACATGTCCATTGGTATGAAACCCTTCCGATCATTGTATGGATATGATGCTCCCACTTTGGTAGACTTGGTCTTCGGGGAGAGAAGAGATCCCAAGGCCAAGGATTGGATCATAGAGAGTTAGGTGATTCTCAAGTTGTTGAAAGAGAACTTGTAGACGACGCAAAACCAACAAAAGATAAGTGCGGATAGGCATAGGATAGAGTGCAACTTTGAGGTTGGAGATTTTGTTTTCTTGAGACTCCAACCCTACAGACAGTCATCTCTAAAGAAGAGTGGGGACGAGAAGCTCAAGCCCAGATTTTATGGTCCTTACAGGATCATATGTCGAGTAGGTGAGGTTGCTTACGAGATAGAGCTTCCAGAGGGGAGAAATATTCATAATGTGTTCCACGTTTCTTGCCTCAAAAAGGCAGTGGGACAATTCATTAGCACATCAGAGGAGCTTTCCCCATTGGATGAGGAGGGAAAGTTGGAGTTAGTTCCGGAGGAGGTTTTGGAGTTCCAAGAGTGGAAACTGAGGAACAGGGTCATTAGAGAGTGTTTGATTAGATGGAGAGGGCTTCCAGTAGAGGACACTACTTGGGAGAGCGAGCAGGTGTTGCAACACCCTGGATTGGTATTGTTTGAGGACAAACAATTTCGGGAAGGGAGGACTGTAATGTCCCTTTCCAAATAGGAGCTCTAGAGAGGAGGCTTAATGGTCTAAACTGCCTCGTTAGACTATAGCCAGTGCCAAAGAGGGGTAAACAGGGTTACTAGAGGCCACTCCAGTCACAGGTGTTATATTCAGAAAGTGACATTGAGCTAAAAAGGGTTAAAAGCGCTTTTAAGTCATTATGAGCTAAAAATAGAAGTCAACAGTGAATTAGGGTTTCAACAGTGATTTAGGGTTTTGGAAGTCAACAGTGAATTAGGGTTTCAACATGATTTAGGGTTTTGGAAAGCTATAAAGGAAGGGTTAGTGACCTAATTTATCATTATGCAGATTATGACGTGTCATTGAGGAGAAGAGGTGCATCTCAGGAGAGATAGTTCAGTGTATTTCATGAGGAAGACACCAATTGACTGATTTCGGTGTTGAAAGACATACCCTAGTCACCGAGAATATCATCCAGGTCTTCCATCATTCTTCATTGATTCCGCAGTGCTCCCATATTCTGGATATTATATTTTAGTTGCTTATTTGTATTCCGACTAAGATCCCTTTGTCTTTTGATCTATCCGAGTGTTGTTATTGTATTCAGCCACAATTGCTTATTTGTATTCTGGCTAAGATCCTTTGTCT
>WSFP011475007.1:0-17126 GCA_009831015.1 Picea engelmannii
GTTTGATTGGATGTGAGACATCATCAATGGTTAGACTTAGGTGCACGTTGTTTTTATTTAAGCAAAAATGAAATTTATTTAAAGTCAATTTTTTTATAAATATATATGTGTTCCAATATAGGCTCCATCTAGGGATCACATCTCCTTGTGGGACGATAAGAACAATAGACCAAGTGCCTTTATTGGGTAAATGGAGTCCTTATGTATGTCCTCTTTCATAATGTGTTTCACAGAACTGGACTTCATCATATCTCTGAAAACCTTTAAACTTAATCATTCATCAATCTTAAAATAAGGCCGAAAATGGTTCCTTTTCTTAAAACTGATTTTAGAATTGTTTGAGATAGTCAAAACAACTTTAACCAATCTATCAGACTTTATTCGATTTTGTTCGCATCACGACAAAGTGATTTTAATGTTTTAAACAGGGAGTCTTGCGTTAGCTTAGAATGTAGATCTAGTCTGAAAATAATTAGTTTCCAGGGTACATTATAATACATGTATAACAACCTTATAGATATCGTAGACATTGCTTCACTGCCAACGAGCCTGTTTAGTACCCCGGTGAAGTTATTTAATTCCTATATTGAATTTCCTTTCATCACTTCAGTAAATAACTTTGTATTTAGATACTGAGATGAGGGCAATCATTTAAAGAATTTCCTTTCATCATCTCTGTTTGGACTAGATGGGGGCAATCATTTAATGAATTTCCTTTCACCATCTGTCTTATATTTTGAAACATGAAGTGAGGGCAATCGATTTGTATATAATAAAATATACCAGAGATGATATTTGTTTATATTTTAGCAATAGAGGTATGTTAACTCACTTTGATTACCCTGGACTAATCCTCTTATGACTTTCAAAACACCTTCTTTTACTGGGAAGCTTTCATGGGGAATTTTATTTTCCAGGGACTTTCCTTGAGCGAAACCAATCATTTTAAATCTAGTAAAAAGGGCGATAGTTAGGATTAGTCCAAACATACTTTGTATTTCAGTTAAAGTTAGGAATATCATCAGGAGTTTTTTCCCTATTCTCATGTTGAAGATTTGTTTTTAAGTTTCTAGAGTTAAAGTGAAGCTCTTTTTCCTTCTTGAAGACCAGAAAAAATGTCCAGAATCACGTGAAAAAGAATTTAAAAATAAGCAAGCAAAACAACATGAGGATCCAGGTGTTCTGTTGTTCTTCCAGTCGTTCCTATGTAAAATTGTTTATCAATTCTTGGATTCTTTCTTAAGGTCTTTTTATTGCTAGCTTTCTTCTTTAAAAACTTTATTTTTATTTTTATTTTTAATCCAGAGGGAAAACTTGAGAATTAAGCTGTAATTTGGTAACCCTTTGACTGTAAATTAGGTGACAATATTAGTACAGATGAAACTTCTGTCATACTTATTAATATCTCCTTGAAACTTTTAACTTGGGTCAGCAGGGCAGAAGTTCATACCTCATATTTTCTCTATATTTTTAGCCAAACAAACTATTAGTTTATCACTTGTTTCGAGAGAAATTCAATTTGAGTATCCTTTTTAGTTATAAATTATCTCTCGGTTGTCAGCCGATATCCTGCAATGAAATGAACATGAAAACTGCTAGGAACTCTTGTAGATTAGAACCCTACTTGTTACTCATTTTTATATTTTGATTTTTATGAAATAAACCAACTTGTTTCTATTTATAGTGAAAATAAAAACTTACCGAAGAAACTGAAATTGTAAACAAACATTGTGAAAACCAAACCGGTATGTACAATGAGAGTTTTGAATTGTATTACTTCATGAAATGCTTAAGGTAACGCCTGTTGATAGGGGCGTTAAGAATCTTTTCATCAAGATTTTCTAACAAAAATGCCTTCTTTCCTTCATAAGCTATAATTTTGTATGGTCCACACCAGATCTGGTCAAACTTACTGTGCTTTCCCGCATCTTCTTTCCTGGCTTCCCACTTTAAAACCAAATCACCAAGGAGAAATTCCCTATCTTTAGCTTTCTGGTCAAATAAGGCTTTCATGTTATCTTGATATTTCTGTAGTTTCTCATCCACTTTAGTCCTATTTTGCTGAACTTCAATCAATTGATTTATCCTCCTGGTAATGTCATTTGGCTCCTCTTTTGAGTCTTGCCAAAGTTTCATTACAGACAACGCAAGATTTATGGATAGAACAACATCAATACCATAAACCATCTGAAACAGGGACATTCTGATTGATTGTTTTGTGCCTATTCTGTGAGCCCATAAAACATATTTCAAATGTACATGCCATGCTTTCTTATTTTCAGTCAACACGTTTTTGATTATGGTAATCAATCTTTTGTTCGATGACTCAACTAATCCATTGCCTTGTGGATAGTAGGCCGTAGGATGTCCTAGTACAATATTGTACTTTTGACAAAAACTTTTCATGGCCATGGATTTGAAATCTTGAGCATTATCAGTAACTATCTTCCGAGGACAGTCAAATATTGATAGAATGTTCTCTTCTAAGAAACTGATCACCATTGTGTCTGTTGCGTTTCGCGTAGGAATAAATTCTACCCATTTAGTATAATAGTAGGTAGCGTTCATAATCCACTTATGTTGTGCACTTGAATGTGGATGTATTTCACCGATGAAATCCAAACCCCATTGCTGAAACAAAGCTTCCATTTTAACTAGAACCAATGGTAGTGTGAGAATCTTTTGTTTGCCTGTGAATAATTGACAGGGGTTACAAGCTTTGACTTTAGCATTCACATCAGTGAATAAATTCAGACAATAATATCCAACTCTTAGGATTTTGTAGGCCGTTTCTCTCCATGCGTGATGTCCCCCACACACTCCTTCGTGAAACTCATTTATAACTTTCTCTGTTTCAGATTCTACTAAACAACTTAGTAAGAAACCCAGAGGGTCTTTCCAATATAGTTGACCATATACGATACAATATTTCACTGCGTGTAACTTCAATGTTCTAGCTTTATATGGAGTTAGGTCGCTAGGGCATTGAAGAGTCAAAAGATACGAAACAATGTCACTATACCAAGCTGAAGAAGATAATTTTTCTAAAATTTTGGTTGCAAGTATAGTAACACCAAATTCATTTATATCTAGAAATCCTTCGTACTCTTGCAGATGATTTATCCCGAGTGATTTTAAATTTGATTTGGCTAATAGTTTAGCCAAGCCTTGACCTTTAACAAGTTTGGTCGGTTTAACTTCCAGGTCAAACTCCTGGATTTTGGCTAACCATCTACCCCTTTTACCATCACTATCTGGCTGAACTAATATATCCTTGATAGCACTGATTGGTACATAAGCTATGATCTCAGAGTGAAGTACATAAGTTCTGAAATCTTTGAGGGCTTTCACCATTGCATAGGCTTGATTTTCCAATATATCATATTTTAGTTCAGCATCTCTGAGACTTTTACTAAACAATGCAATTGGCTGCTCAAAACCCTCATCATTATTTTGTAACAATACAACTGTGATAGTGTGTTCAGAGGCGAATGGAAAAAATCAAGAATTCTTTCATATAATTTGGGATTTCCAGTACCGGTGCTTCACCTATAACCTTCTTAATACGTTCTAATGACGCTTTGGCTTTGATTGTCCACTTGACCTCGCTCTTTTTCTTGAGCATATCTGTAATCAATTTTACAATTTCAATGAAGTTTGGGATGAATCTTCTTAAAAAAATATTTTTTCCTAAAAATGACTGAATCTCTTTTCTATTCCTAGGAATATTAATAGTATCTATAGCTTCGAACCTTTTTGGATCAATTTTAATTCCATATCTAGACACTATATGGCCCAAGAGTTTACCTTCCTGCATTGCAAAATGAGATTTTTTGGGATTCAAAGACAAACCAAATTTTTGACATTTCTCAAACATCTGTTTGAGGTGCAACAGGTGCTCTGCATCAAACTTAGAAAACACAGTTAGATCATCAAGGTAAATGACAACAAAATTATCTCTTTCACCGACAAAGGCGATGTCCATATCTCGTTAGAAAGTGGCTACTGCATTCATTAAACCGAATGACATTTTATCATACATAAAGGTATCCCATGGGGTAGTGAACACGATTTTTTCTTTATCATCCTCATGGACCGCAATTTGATTATAGCCTGAAAATCCATCAATCATAGACATTCTATTTTCTCCTACCACCTTTTCCAATACATGATCAATTTTAGGCAATGGATAATTATCTTTGAGTGATGATCTGTTTAAATTTCTGAAATCAACGCACAGTCTGATTTCACCATTTTTCTTCCTGATCGGAACTAAATTAGCTACCCATTCAGAGTATCTGAGTGGGACAATGATCTTGGCATCTATAATTTTCTTTACCTCTTTCTCTATCACAGGCAATAATATAGGATTTATCTGTCTGAGTTTCTACCTGAATGGTTTAACACCCTGCTTCAGAGAAATTTTGTGTTCAATTATGGTGGTATCATAAGTTCTTAACTCATCATAGGACCAGGCAAAAACATTCATATACTACTTGAGAAACTTAACATATTTACTTTTTATTTCAGGAGGAAGGTATTTAGATATTTTAACTAGCCTAAGAGTTTCCTTGGTGCCTATATCACAGTCTTCAACTTATTCAGGCTGAGGCTGTAAAGTAGACTTAAAGGAAATGTCGTCGTGATTAAATAATCTCTCCAAGGGAATCAAACCTTTGGGGATCTGATTATTTTTTAGTATCAAGATACAATGATTAGCAATCTTATCTTGAAATTCCCGAGGATCTTCACCTTGATGCATAATCCAAGCATAGTCATTCTAATTTTCCTGATCAATAATTCATCCACCATTTATAAGAACTGTTTGATTTTCTCGTCATCTTCGAAGACCTGCCAATGTTGTATATTGTTTGGTATTGAGGGTCTGTGCCTCATTTCTATATGATATTTTAGTTTGAAAACAATATTAGGTACAAACGTTGAGGCTACTTTGGCCAATGAATCGACCCGTTGATTTTCTGTTCTGGGGATATAATGAACATTAACCGATGAGAAAAAAATTTCAATCAGATCCAAAGCACAATTTCTGTAAGACTTCAACCGTGGGTGTTTAGACTGGTATTGACGATTTATCTGTTTTATAATCAATTCTGCATCACCATACACTTCCGAGTTTTTAATTTTCGACTTCCTGGCAGACTCTAATCCTAAGACCAGGGCTTCATATTCGCATACATTATTGGTGTAATTAATGTACCACTGTAACCTGTAAGAGAAAGGGATTATAAAATCATCTCCAGGTGCCACAAACAACACTCCATCTCCTGCTCCTTCACAATACAAAGCACCATCAAAATACATTTTCCAAACTCCAGTACTATATACATCTTTATTTGTTTTTTTATATTTTTTCTTTTTCTGTATAATCATCATCAATCGATAAAATACAGTTTCCTAAATCCTGATCCGCGACATAAATAGGGTAATTATTAGGATTCAGGGGATCACTTATTGTATATGACAACCTTGTGTCTCTGTACAGGCGGGTGAATTGTCTGCCAAAGATCAAGATTGTAGCGTATGTCATGTCGAGTTGAAGGGATCCTCCAAGTTTGGTGCCCCAAGACCTAGATAACAACATGCCATACTTGGAGGTATATCAACAACAACCAAATTCATCGAAACACTTTTTACAGAAATCTGCGCAAGATTAACCACTACATCTTTAATCATACCCATACATTTAACTTTTCTCGAATCAAAAGAATACACTTCTCCGTATGGTCGAGTAATTTCGAGACCAAGTCTATCCATAATACCTTTGGGCATCACATTGTGGCAAGCTCCAGAATCCAACATGCAATTATGGAGAAGATGATCATGCATAGTTAGCGTAATGTAGAAAGGAGCGACAGTATCTCTGGCACCTTCGAAATGTGGACCAAAAATTATATTCGGTTTATCATCTTCTAAATTTATAACGTCGGCCTGACTTTCAATATCCGAAAAATTTATCATTTTGGCAATTTGTTTTCTGTATGTAGGGTTTTTCGCCAATTCAACCAGAGGTACATAGATCTTGATCTTATTAATCTCATTCTCTAGATTGAAATTTCCCGTTGTCTTATCAACTTCTATGGTTTCGATTTCTATCTCCCTTTTTTCTGATTTATTAGTTTGTGTTGCTTTTGTTTTATTTGTTTTTGTTTTGGTAGTCTGTGTTTCAACTACTTTTGTTTTGGCAGTCTGTGCTTCAGGTGCTGGTTGAGCTGCCTCATTCACTTTACTTTTCGACAATATTTTCTTTGGTTGAGAAGTTGTGATATTTCTATCTCTAGGCCCTAGATTATACTTTTGCTGGAGCTCAGCCATTATATTATCGGTGATTCCATGATAAGTAGAATCTTCTATAATATTTATACTCTCATCGTTATTAGACCAATATTCTATGCTTAGAGACTTTTCATAATCTTGTCTCGTCAAATAAAGTTCTTGACAATCATCGCCAAGATTATTCATATCTTCCTCTAAGTCCTCAAAGTTTCGCATGTCTTCTCCTCCTATAAAATTTTCATTCTTAAAGGGGGCCTGAATCTTTTGATCTTCGTTCTTGATTTGTCTTTGTTGCATTTGAGGGTTAGGATTCCTTCTGAAAACTTTTATAAGAAACTAATCATTCTTAGATTGGTCCAATTGCATATTCGAGATTTTATTTGACAATTCTTTGATTATTTTTGCTGTGTCATCCATCTTATCTTCCGAGGACCCCCCAAGTCTGGAGGGTCCAACTTGTTTTCTGTATCGTCTAACTTCTTTATTTCCCGTTTCAAATTTAGTTTTTAAATTCCCTGATGCCATCATATTTGATTCAATTTCTACAACATCGTCCTGCATTTTAGTGAGGTCAACATATCTCCTTTCCCTCAACAATAGAGAAAAATCAGGTTCAAAAGCCCCGACAAAAGTTACCTTTGCTACAGGTTGGGAAGGTTTAAGCTCAACCAGAATTTTGTTATATAATTTATTAAATCTTTGAGTGAATTCGAGAACTGTTTCTGAATTTTTCTTTCTTAAATCTCCAAACTCAGTTAGATAATAAAGGTGATATTTTCTCTCTCCCCATTGTCTGATAAAGACACTTTCTAACTCGTCATATGATCCTATGGAACCTGTTGACATTGCTCGGAACCAGGTTCTCACTTGTCCTTCGAAAGTTTGAACCAGGAGTCTTGAATAAACATCCTTGTGTTCAAGGCTAAGGATATCAATGAATTGATCGAACAAATTTATGTGCTCAGTCACGGTTAAGTCTCCCTCTCCGGTGAACTTTGGCATATTTTTCATATAGTTTTCGGGTAAATCATGGAGGATAATTGGGAGGACCAAAGGAGCATACCTAGAAGCTACTTTAGCAAAAAATCTAGGAGGTGGGGGTGGTCCTTGACCGCCTCCTCGTCCTCATCCACCTCCGCCACCAACTCCAACACCACCTCCTCCAGCCGCAACCATTGATAATCTAGGGGATGAAACTTGAAGCTTATAAAGAAGGTTTTTAAAGATGTGTAGTGAATTTTTGGCCTCGTTTGGATGAAGAGAAAAAGTTTCAGGAAATTGACCATCAGGAGACAGGAAATCTGAAACAAAGGGAACGGGGAAATGAGGACTGGTTTCTTCGGATTTACAGGATGTATACACGGGAGAACCAACAAGAGTCGAGTCAGGGTATAAGATATATTCTTCAAAATTTCGAGAGGTTGGAAGCTTGACTTCGGGAATTGATGAAATGACAATTGAAGCAGGTACTGAGATGGATTTTTTACCTTTATTGGTAAAGGAGACAGTTAGAACTGTCTCAACTTTAATCTCGGGTGAAATCAACTCGGGTTTTAGGGTTTTGACTTCGATTCTATCAATGGATGTTTCTTTGAAATGGACTTGGGTGGGACCTTCTTGCAAAGTTAACTGCTCAAACAAAACCTTAGTATTATATTTGGGTTGATAAACCTTAATTGTTGATGCAGTAGTCTGTGTAAGATATCCCCTTGGTTTCAAAATTTTTTCAGGGTCAGATACGTGCGAAGTCTGCTTATCGTCCAGATTATTTATGGTATTCTTTCGATTAAATGCCAGTTTATTAGTTGTGGATTCGCCAAGTGAAAGATAAAAATTAGCCTTATAATGTATTCAATCTTTGTTCACTATCAAAGAGAGAAAATTACTAATGTTGTTCTCCTAGGGAAAAATAACTTCGATTCTCCATCCCCGGTAGCGATGCCAAAAAGATGTTATTCCCGAGTTTATACTTAAGGCTCAAAGTATAATGTCAGGCATTAGAAAATAAGAAAAGTCTTAATGTTTTCTTTTTCTTCCTCAATTATGTGAGAAAAATTCCTTAAATTGAATTAACAGTATAACAGCTGAGAGGTCATTTTTCGTGTCTGAGTTAAAATTAAAAATATTAAATGTAACGAGAGAAAAACATAAAGCTGCTAGACAAAGCAAGGCATCAGTTACAGAAGAATATTACTTTGTTACAGAAGAAGAAACGTAGATTAAATAACCTTAAATGAAGCATAAAATATAGCAATCTAATTAACTCGCAGGTCTTGTATTTACTAACAGTAAATATAGAGGAAAAACCGTTCGCTATCAGATAACTGAATGGAATTTAATCACAGTAGATGTTGTACTAAATTGCGATCAGCCATTCATCAAGGAAATATATAAAAATATGCTGAGATGTGGAAAGACAGAAGAACACATAACTCAAACTAAATCAAACGTGGAATCTTTGGTCTGCACTTGTATCAATTCTCAATGAAGAGAGTTTTCTCAATTACATTTGGTAAGAAGTAGCCCTTGTTCATTGTTTTGAAAATATATTTATACAAAACATTCTCAACCCTAGGCGGTTGGGAATTCTCGTTATTTCTAATGGTTAAAAAATGAAAAACTTGAAATGCTTTGTTTAGTTCTCCTTTGTTTCTTTCTCATGATGTTACCTCATTGTTTCTTTGAGGTACTCCCTTTTCCTCCCTCAATACATTCGACACACCTGCCTAGAAATTGTGCTACTAGTCTGGAAGGTTCTGTCACATCTTTTGCCTAAAAAATATACAACCTCTTTTGTAATTATGGCAACCTTTCTTCCATCCTTTTGTCTTCAGAAATCATTGAATGTAAATGCAGATTAGTCTTCACCAACCATTTATCTATTTGAGTGATTTTGATCTACTTTAGCTACAAAATTTCAGTCTGAGCTTCTTCTAAGCTTGCTTTGATGTCAATTTGATGCTTTACAATGTCGATTTTTCCTAGCACTTCAAAACAATCATCCTTTCCGAGGCCTAGTGATTCTTTATTTAGTGAATGAAAAACCTCTTCACAAGCCTCTTTGATTTCCTTAGCCGATCTTCTACTCTCGGCTATATTGGCTTCCCATGTCTTCAATATTATGTCACCTCTGACCTGCTTTGCAAAAGACAGTCTGGGAACCACAAACATTTCTTCTCTAGACAATGAAACAACCGCTTCTTGAAAAGTGGCCCGAGCTGCAGTAGCCTCTCTCTCTCCGAGACAAATGTTATCCAAAAATTGATTCACCACCTGAAAATGGTTTTGAATAATTTCCACCTTGTCAAAAAGGTTTCGTTGTGCTGCTTCTAATTTCTTACATACATCCAGGGCATGTGCTTGGAAAATGATTATATCTATAACCATGTTCTCTGTCAAGTCCACTTTGGCCTATAATTTCTTCACCAATTTACTTTGCTGAATGGCCTGCTCTTCGCTCACTTGCACCTTCTTGTGCATCTTATCAAGACTAGATTTGAGCAATTGTATTTCTTGTCTATCACTAGCTCTAGCGCGTTCAAGACTTTTTTTGACTTCATTTTTGACATTCTTTTCTACAACACTTATTTGGATTTGCAATTGACTTATCATCTGATTCTTCTGCTTCAGTCGGTCCTTCATGTTCTCAATTGAAAATTGGTTTTTCGTTGCAAAATATCCTAGAGAGCCTGCCACCTCTGTAGAGAAGTCTTCTTCTTCCAAATCTTGTCCATCCAATAGCACCCCGTGCCTTTTGACAATTGCACCTTCTTTCTAGTGCGTTTCCCTCTTCACTATTGCATTTCTTTTTTCTGTTGAAAAAGAAATCCGAAAGCGGTATCTCTTCAGTAGAGACAGGTGTGAGATCTTCTATGAATATTGCCTCGATAATAAGATTTCCTTTGCTGAACTGCAAAGGTGTGATAGACTGAATGGGACCGCCTATCTTAGTGGATGGCGGTTTCTCGATCATATCAATAGTTGTTTCTGTTAAGGTTTTTGTTTGATGTTTGGTTTGATAACTTGATGTATTTGTCGCTGTGATGTCTTCTTTATGAGTCAACACTTTTGTATTCTCCAAATTTCCTTGGTTTTATTGTCCAATGGAGCTCACTGTCTCTAAATCTTGAGTCTCCGTCTGTTGTGTAGCTGGAGATATTGGGTTTTCTCCTTGTAATACTTTAGGGAGGCTACTTCTTCGGTGCCTCTGGAAGTCACAAAAATCGATCATTTTATCAGGTGATAAAGCTCGAAATCGGCTTAAAACTTCTTGATAAGACTTCTCCCCTTGGAACATTTCATCCGGAGGGGACTCTTCATGTTCATATCTTTTTAGATTGCAAATAGCCATATGATTATCTACGACCTTATGTGGGTCGTGTTTCTTGAACTCGATGTAAAATTATTTGATTTCTCCTAAGGCCATGACCTCTACTTTTGAATGACCAAAATCCTGTAAATAAAAAGTGCCAATCTGCAGAGGAAAAGAAGGCCATACCTTTTTCTGCAATGCTTTCAAATCCTTGCTGATTCCACCAAGCACTGTTTGATGTGCTACTCCACGACACACCAGTCGGTCTGGTAAGAATTGGGGCAAAGCATTTGAGGGAACTGAAAAACCAAAAACCCTGATATAGGAGAAGTGTTCCTCGATGTACTGGTCTTCCACTCTGCCCAGGTTAGCCACAATTTTGTCTTAAAATCTAGGAGGTGGGTGACCAAATATAACAATGTGCATCATCACCACTACCCAGTTAAAGATTTCATAAAAGAAATCTTTTGCCTTGTCCTCCCAAATCTTTGAATGGTAGACATGTATGGGTTCAATACTATTTGGAGTCCATCTCTAGTTCATTAGAGGAAAAGGCGTCATAAAATAGATACCATCCATTATATAAGCCGACATAAAAAAATTGGGCTGATTGCCTTTGGCTCTTTGTGATTTATACTCTGTAATTTCTCTGACCAAATTATCTGACAATATCTTAGTCGAATGGAAAGAAAAACCTTCTTCTACCATGTGCATAATGGGCACCCACGGTAGAAAGAAATGCGTTGTGTTCTCTTTACCATAGAGCCTACACATCATCATGGTGATATACATCATATGAGGCTCTAATGCAGCGACTGCATAGATGCCATGAGAGTCATCTCTAAACTTCTCGGGACGAGAATACCAATCTTTAATTAAGTCTGGAAGATTCTTCCCGTATTGGTCACATTCCTTCTTATTAAAATTAGCTAGGAAATCGACGATGTAAACAAAATTAGGTACCGACGACAATTTATACAACACCTGCAGATGTTCGGGTTGAAATGATCCAATGGCGATCTTTTGTGAATTTATGATGGTTCTGGTTGGGATATCCACATTCTCCAGCGCCCAACCGATCATGTCATAGCAGGGAAAGAGCCTAGGCCTTGTCACTATCTTGTGTAACTCTGACTGTGCAACTGTTTTATATTTGATAGAAAGGTCCTCCTTCTCATTATCACTTGAATCATCCGGGCAGTGTACCGGTTCATACTGGAGGGTATTGAATACCTGTGTCTAGGTTTTGATGGTATCTATGCTCCTGGGTGAGGTATCTGAGATGGCCTCTGCATTCTGGTTTGAGCTTTCACCAGCCGTTTTGGGTGCTTTTCTCGGAGCCATAATATCAGACCTTTGAATTCTACTATCTGCGATAGGAAATGCATAAAAATATTTTAGTTGGAGAACTTACTGCTCAGTAAATACGCATAATGAAATTTGAAATCCAAAACCCTTTCATTTAATTACATCGATTAACAAATATTTTTATCAATGCATCATTTACTTTCTTTAATGAAACAAATGTAGGCGGTGGCCCAAGATATTATTGGAATGATTGCCGTAAATCCAATTAATGTCATTGATTTTTGGAGGTTCATACTCGAGAAAAGCACAAACACAAATTCAAAATATCTGAGTCATCATTAGACGACAGACTAATTATGACATAATCATTGTTTAGTGCATTAGTTAATCATACTTATTGTTAATCAAGTTTCGGTGTTTCGGTCCTCGGGAGACTTAATAACAGTTTGAGCTAAAACTTACGAAGCATGAAATTACAAGATGCATTAATTAATTATAATCGTACTTAACTCTTTTAATTAATCGCGATTAGTTTTAGATTTTTAGGGTTTTGGGTATCGGGATATCAAGATATTGATATTTATTATATGTAAGGACTCCCGAATTGCGAAATTGCGATGAGATTGATTAGTCGTTAATTATTCTTAATCTTTAATTAACCCCGTTTTAATATTTAATATTTCACGAATTCGGGTATTGAGGCTTCGAAATTGCTCAATGTTGAACCTTCATACATCCCGAAACCCCGACTTCCGACATTTCGAAAGCAACCCTCTATTAATTTAATTCGTTAATAAGTAGGCGACTCCATAATATTTTAAGAATTTAGCATCATTTGATTGGATGTGAGACATCATCAATGGTTAAACTTAGGCGCACATTGTTTTTGTTTAAGCAAAAATGAAATTGATTTAAAGTCAATTTTTTTATAAATATATATGTGTTCCAACAGTAACAATAACATTTATACTTAAGGGAGGAAGGAAGGGGCAAGGAAAGGGGGTTGGATCCTCCTTCTAGTTGTAGTTGGAGAATATAGGGAGTTGTAGCTTCCTTCAAGTTGGAGCCTATAAATCATGGGGTTGGTGCCTCCTTCCAGTTGGTGCTGGAAAATCTTGGAAGTTGGTTCTTCCTATGAATGTCATCTTGACATGATATAAGAAAAAAATTCCATGGTTTTCTCCCATTTGGGTTTCCACGTAAATTCTTATGTACTATGTATCTGTGACTGCATGTTTATGATATCCTGAATGCAATTAGAAGTGATAAATTATTGATTAGTTAAAGTTTACATGCTAAGAATTGTTAAAAGTGCCTAATATTGATTCACCCCCCTCTCAGTATTAGTGAATATTCCAACATGTCTCTCACTCTTACTTCCCATTATTTGTTTGAAATATTTGTTTTTTAACACTTATTACTCTATTGAAGTATATTAACAAAAAAATCTATTTCTATTGACAAAGAAAGAGAAGAAAAACTAGTCATTGATATGAACATGTTGTACCTAGACACACCGTTCCCTTAGATAGTTTCTTAAAAGTATTCATATTCTGAACTCTTATGGTATTTTCAAGAGGCCACACCACCCCAAGATGGCGAAGCATGTCCTTGCTAGCAGTTAAAACTTAATCTTGGAAAGATTGCAACATCAAGCACTTGAATCTACACATAATCACAAACCATGAAGTTCTCTTTCCATGCAGTGATGTCATTATATCACTCATTTTTCAAGTTATTTTGGAGAAGAAGTGTGTTGAGTACAAAGGGGAATTATCCATACTAGATTTGATCCTAGATCTATTCAAATGTACTACAAAGTCCCTTATTCGAAAGTGAAGATTACAAATATATCGATGCAAAAGTAGAAGGAAGACAATGATTTGAGTGACTTGATCAAATCTCAATGGAGTTCTCTCAAAGCTTTCAAAAGGAAAAGCAATGGGCAATATGATACTGCAAATTTGCAAATAGGTATTTAAGATGTGGTTGTATTGATTAGTGGACTATATGGAGAGGCTACTGTGATGACATGTGGCTTAGTTGAGTATCAATCATCCATGCAATATTGAATAGTGGTAGGATTTCACTTGGGTCAAAGTGATCTTAAGTAGCCTATGTCATTGTATAGAGAGGGAAAAGCAAGCCAAATTAAGTGATGAAACACCTCGATTCTATATGGAATCCTATCCAATTAATTCTATGTGCAACTTTGCAACTTTATTCCCTTCAAAGAACCATGGAATCCTGAACATGGGGTCGACACATGATCATTTTTAAGAGCTATAAAAGATAATTATGCAAAATAATATTTCAACATATGCCAAAAATTCCTAGAGGTCATGTATTATAAGTTGCATGATATTACTTGTTGCTACCGTTGAAGAATTAGAGCCAATAGTTGAAAAGTATGTAGAAGTCACTATGGACTACATTAGAGTGTATGGCCTTTACAAATATCCTCACATCCTAGAAAAGTGCATTCCTGATAAGGTCTTGAAAAAATATATTGCCTATCAAACCTGCTTCCATGGAACCACTTCAATTTTGCACTTGTAAAAAAGGGCTACATGATCACCGTTCTCATTCAATGTAGGGCCTTCCATGTCGACCAACCCTTTATAGGCCCAAAATATTGCAATGGAGCTTGTTCCTTACCACTTCTCATAGATATTTTTTTGACATCACAACCCCCCAAGAAGGTAAAAGGTTTCTTTGGAACACTTATCTTGGATTTTTCTGTCTATGCATGATTCCATCCTAGAAGAAGAAAAGTATAGGCAAGCTCTCACATATGTTGAAGTAAAGGATAGGATGGAGAAGAAAAAAAAGGAAAAATGGGCAAAGAAGAACCACTCCATCATTGAACATGTTCTTATTATATGAAGTGAGCAATTGGTAGTGGATGTAGAGCTAGTAGGTATTGAAACCCAAAAGGGTTCACCTGAATTGATAATACAACCTCTTGTAGAAATAACATACTCGTTGACACCAAAGGAATATATGGACTTGTAAGTAGTCAATATCAAAGAATAAGAACGTACCATGATCCCAAGGAACTTGGGAGACATGTAGATGATTGAACAAAAGGAAGAGACCAATGGATTGAGTGATATAAACCCAACAAGTGGTTGTACATTTTGGTTCCTACAAGAACTTTCCCTATTACCAAAATACACAAAAGGAATGGAATCAAAGCTCAAGAAATTTCTCTTTTATACCAAATTCCAGGTATTAAGGAAAAATTCTTACAAGAGGAAGTGAAGCTAGGAGTATAATATGGACAAATGTTTCTCCACTAGTAGCTAATGATTCATAGTTAGCTTTGCATAGATGACCAAGGCTAGGATAGAGGTTATGAATGCAGAGATGCAAGCCAAGGATTAAGAAACAACCACTTTCAAGGAACACATGAAAACAAAAGAGAGTGAGTCATCCACAAAGGAAAAATTTACCTATGTGATCACTTCTTTACATGAGTCAAATTCAAATATGGTGGCCAAATTCATTCACTAGTTGAGTCTTATGGTTAACCTTCCAAAAAACTTGGTTGATTTTAACATGATTGTAGAAGGGAAGATGGAGGAAATCCTACACTTCAAATTTTATACACTTCATTTCTTAAAATGGCGAGATAAATACTATGCTTTTCCATAGTGAATTTTGTCTTTGCATCCCTTTGAGATTGCCAACACATGCACTAGTTTTTATTGTTAAGAAGAAACTATCCATAAAGCACATGAGGAAATGTAACATATACAAACCAAGTGTTTCAAAAGTAGAATCCATGCAAGGAACAAAATTAAGAAGTTAAATTTCCTCCCACACTCGTAGGAGAAGATGGAAAACACATCCATTAGTGAACTACGAGGTTTAGTGACTATGATATTTAGTGAAACGTTTGCCTAAGCTACATGCACAAACAATGTGAGTGTAGAATCAATTCGAAGCTATGTGATAGAGTTGATGAAGGTTCAAACTTTTCCCAAATAAATGACAACTCAAATGGGTAGAAGAAGAATCAAGTTGATTGTAAATTTTGTAAATGTTAAAACCATCCTTGATATTAGGGAATTTCGTAAATGTTGAAGGGACAATTTTATTAAAAATTATTCTCTTATCAGTGAGTATGTAAAAAAATTGAATAGTAATGTAATTGTTCAACCAAGTAATAAAAAAGTTGGATAAGATGAAATTATTGGAGTGAGTTGAGGTTGAAAATTCCTGGGAAGGGAAAATAGTATTTTAGGTAGATGGACAATTAGAAAAGTCAAAAGGCGAAGAGTCAATGGGGATGAGCTATACATGAAGGTCTCTTGTACAACCTATATTGAATCTTTTATCTCATATTGTGAGCTACCTTCTTGGGATGACAAGGCGTTAGCAATGGTGGAATAGAGGATATTATTGTTATACATGGTTGTGAGATACCTTCTCTATGTGCGATTGTTGTAGTTTTCTTTGTGTGCACGCGCTCAATGGATTGTGGACTATTCTCTTCGGTTGAGTTTTATGTATCCAATGTATTATGCAATTGCTAACTTGCCATTGTTGCAACAAACATGTCATGATGTTGGGTTATCCCATGAATTAATACATTGTTGATTATGTGAGAAATACGATTATGGACTATTCTTTCCTTGATTTACACATAATCTTGTCATGATCACGACACCTGGTAAAACTATACTCCTATCTAGGATAAGCTACATATCATATTGCATTCCTACATTTCATATTAGAGACATTTCATCTTAAACTTTTAAAACCTAAACTACAATAGTTAGTGCTACAAACTATAGGGTTCACCTCGAGGGAGGCAATTCTAATTGGGTGCTTTTCCCTGGTGACCCTATGTGGTCAATGAGGGTTGAAATCTTGTCTCAACATTTTGGCTTTGGAAATAGTATGGACAACAAACTAACTCACTTGGAGCCATTGATTTTCATATATGCACTAATAACTCATGGCTATACTCTAACTATCCACATTGAAAGATAAAAGTACTTTTGTGTGTACAAGGACCATTGCATGACCTTTCAAGAGAGGCAATGAATCTCTTGTTGAAGTTTGACGATGAAGGGAAAATGATTGCATTTTGAGCATATAAGAAATTAGGAATCTAAATTATGTTCTTCTAATATTGTTCAAGAAGATATTGTTTGCAAGTTGTTTCCTTTCACTCTTAAAGGGAATGTTCAAGATCGGTATA
>WSFP011475020.1:0-17123 GCA_009831015.1 Picea engelmannii
GAGTTTGCATTCAGACAATTCATTGAAAACTACTTAACAACTAACAAGATGCAACAACAACACACACACATTAAATTGACACATGAGTAACACATCATAATACTAGAATCACTATGAATTTATTATCTTCATTCCACCATCACAAACATACATTAAGAAACTCATTAATTGACAGCAATAGATCCTTTCTCTCTTATACATTTGACTAGTGTTACATTACATAGAGCCATGCACTTTCCCTCAGACTCTGCATACATGACAAGCTCAGACTTACAACCAAATATATTACAAAACATAGGTTCAAAGTGAGCTCAAGGACAACAATACCCACAACCATCAATAAAAAACCAATTGACTAATTGGATAACTAGTGAACTCTCTTTCTATTGTTGCTCCATTTTATTTGCTTCTCGTCTCTGGCACTCTGTTACCTTTAGTTCTTTCCTACTCACTCCTCTGACTGCCAGTATTCTATGCTTCTAGCACCCACATGCATTCCATGCAGCCTCTTGGGAATCGTGGAAATCTCAACTACCTTTCCATAGCATCTTCTTACTGCTCCACATTCCATCTTTCTACCTATATTAATCATTTGGGGATATTTCCCGGAGATTCTTTTCTTGATTCTGGCATACATCTGATGTCTTCTTGATTTCTAGCATGCATCACAAAACTCAGACTATTGCACATTGACATAACTTTAACTAGGGTGCATTAACAAAATTGGATATAATGCACACACTTATTGTCACCCCTTGCATAGTTTCTTGAGTGCACACAAAACAGGAATAGGTGCACATAACTTTGTTTGTGTGTGTGCGTGGTATTAACCCAAAACTTTGGGTTCCAATAGCTTGAAGACTATAAAATGCAGACTTATTTCCTTGTTTTAGTAGTAAATCGCGATAGTTCATCCACACCTAATGGTGATTTCTCTTGGTTTTTTTTAAGGAACGTTGAATGCTTGAGGCAATAAGGTGAACTAAGTCTTTGAGACTTGGGTAGGATTTTCAAATGTTCCTAGAAGGTCAAACCATTTCTAGTTTGCAACATGGAAAGAACATAGAAAGAGTAATGGAATACCATGATGGAATTCATGTCCATGGAAGGCCATGAACGTGGTTTTCAAGGTGAAGGTATGAATGATTTTTTGTGTGTGTGAGTGCAACTATGAGTGGGTTGAAGATGGAAGCATTGGTAGACACAGATGCAAACCATAGTTTTGTAAGTGAATAGATTTCTATAGTACTTCATCATAACCCTGAGAGTATCATGGCCCATGTTCAAGGTGGTGAAATTAGTAGTGAAGCTAGAAGTAGGAGTAGTTCATTCTACACCTTTGAAGGTTGAGGAATGGTTTGGAAATTTGGACTTGACAATGGCTCCATTGGACGAACATCCAATCATCTTCAGGAAAGAATTTATAAATATTTCCAAATAAATTCTCATACCCCATGAGAACTATTTGATGTTCTTAGATGGAACCAAGACTTATCATATGTCTATAATGATTAGAAGGAAGTTCGAAAGGATGCCAATAATTCCAGCCATGAAGTCATTTGATGAAACTAGTGAATCCTCGAACATGTCTTGTTTCATATCACAACAACAAGAATATATGGTTTGAGGAAAATCAAACTTGGGTGATAAATATGGTTAAGAATATACAAAGAGAAGGTTCATAGCACTACAGACTCCAGTGGACTCGGTGTTAAAAAAGATTGAACTATTGTGCACTTTGAGAAATCGAAAGCAATACATTGAAGGTAAGGGTAAATGTGCACCAACAGTAGTGTGGAGGTCATTTGTAAAGGCACTCACCAAGAAATGACTTGTTGCACAAATTGTGCACAAAAAGAGATAGGCTAGATGGATGTCTCAATTTTGATGAAAAATTTTCTAAGTTTTGGGTGTAAGCAATGCAAGGAGGCACTCACCGAACAAGACTCTAAGTTGGATGTGAAAATGGGAGATGAATATTTCATTTGTCATGATGTAGCTGACATTGTATATTTTTTCAGATTATCCATGGGGATCTATGTTGGCCCTTGGTTATGGAAGTAAGTGAATATTACAGAATAAAAGACGAAATACGAAATACGCGGAAGACACACTGACTGATACTGGGTCGAAGTGAGAAAAATAACAGAAAAGACGGAGCAAAGTAAGAGAAAGAAAGTCGTTGGACAGGGAGACCAAGGAAGACATATCAGAAAGGAATATGGATCATGGACAACTCAGAAAGCGAAAAGAGCCACTGATAGATTCTTTGGAGAACCTCACGGGAAGGAAGGAAAGACAGGCTGGCGAAGCCCTGAAAACACGAGTCAAGTTGACCTAGGGTTTTAGACACCTAGGGTTTTGGTATCTAAGGTTTTAGACACCTAGGCTTCAGCCTAAGGCTGTCGGTGATCTATTTTAATGTATAAATAAAGGTCATGAGGACCTGGGATGGGGTTGTCGTTAGTTCGATTATGTGATCATGAGTGATTGTTGTTATTTCTGAGAGAGAAGTATTGTGTGGAGAGAGAAGTCGGTATTGTAAGATATTCAACTGGGTGTGAATATCAACCCTGCAGTTGGGTGCGTATGGAAGGGAGATACAGAAAAGAGAGAAGGAGAGAGATATCCAAGCTAAGAGAGCAGATAGAATTGTAAGTTTTCACCTAATATATTATAAAGCACAGTTCTATGGATGTAGACCTAGGGAGAGGGTGAACCACGTATATCCTATTGTTGTGTATGGTTGATGTTGTGTTCTTTACGTTGTTACTCTAATGATGCATTAGTATGTTAGATCTGATTTATAACTGTGTGAAGTAGGTTTATGTTTGGGATAGAATAATCTGATCTCGATGCATGATTTCCTTGATCCCACTTGCATTTCCTCTGGTTGTAGACACTTGTGTCCTACAACCCCCTATTGCTACTTCGGGTGAGACTGCATATGATTCACAGTTGTTGATGAAAGGGTCAGTAGTTAGGGCTTGTTTGTGCGCTATTAGAACTGAACTATGGGTCTGCCCCTGTGGAAACAAATGGTTATGTTGCTGGGACAGGGATATTCTTGAGGGAATGTCAAGGTGGTTTCCATAGAAGACAGAGATTCAGAAGTGGATAGAAGAACAAGAAAAGGATTTCACAGAAGCTCAGAATAAGAACCCTAATATTAGCGCAGAAGACTAGTTAGGAAGGTATATCTTTACTAATATAAACGAGATTTTATTTGGAGGAATTCATAAGGATCTATACGAGTGGTTGACCATATTAGCAGACACCCAGTTTGAGATCAGATCTAGACCGCCTGTGATTTGGACGTCGGCGCTAATGAAGAAGATCAAAAGAGTTGATAACATCGTGTCAAGAGAAGTAGATCACTGGTTTGATAGTACCATTGGAGGGTATATCACAAAGTTTTCTATTGATAGGGTGGAATCATATAGCCAAGCAGAGAGATATTTCTTTAAAGGACCTAGAGGAAACTTTTTACACTTCTTGAAGTTGCAAATCAAGATGTTATTGCATGAGAAGAACATCTTGAAGATACAGTAGTGGGTCAGACTGAAAAATATAATATTCAAGAATTCAGATAGCGATAGCGACATAGAGATCGGACACAGGCGCAATGGGAGGACCTTTAGAGAAGTTCCTGTGGTGAACTTGTTCGAGCAGAGTAATGAACCAACATAAGAAGAAGGGTTATATAGTGGAGAAGAAGAAGAGTTGTTGAATGAGGAACATTCAGATTCCTCTAGGGAATAAGCAAAGAAGACTGAAGAACCTCACCGGGAAGAGTCAGAAACTACAAGGACTGCGTAGAATATTGAAGTAAGTTCTATTACACCCCCTGTTGTTTCAGCAACATTAAGTAACCAGAGTAACCTAAGTTATCAGAGCACTCAAAGAACTGGTACAAGTGGTTCAGCGTGCACTCAGTCAGGAAACCTAGGAATATCTATGGCAGATGAGATGAGGTTACCCACCTTTAGAGGGGATGGATCTGAAGATCATGATCAACACTGGTTTCTATGTGAAGTTGTATGGAGTATTAAGAATGTCACCGATGAAGTTGTTAAACAAGATCAGTTTAGTACTACCTTGAGAGACCGTGCACTGAGATGGTACATGAAACTTGTCCAAGGAATTGCACAACCTAAACCGCTGAATGAGATCAATAATGTGTTGGTTGCAGAATTCAAAAAACCCAAGTCGGAGTCACAATTCATTATAGAATTAAGAGAAATCAAGAAGAGAATAGTTGAACCTGTTTGGGATTTTGATTAGAGGTTTAAAACCTTAATGGGTCGGCTGACTTTCAAGGAATGGTTCATTTTTTCCCTTTTACCACACATCAGAGTCCCTCTGATGCAACAGAATATTTCTTCGTAGGCTGAGGCACTGGAGATTTCCATGAAGCTAGAATCATCCCCTATGGGAGAATCCATCTCAGGTATGAGTCAAATCTTGAGTCAGTTAACTAGCTTGTCTCCGCAGGTCGAAGATATGAAGAAAGATAAGGGAAAATATAAAAGAGAAGATATCGGGTGCATTAGATTCAAATCGAAAGGCCGTGACAAGGAGTATTGTCCCTTATTTCATGAGTACTTGGAATCTGGAGCTCTGATCCCTTTGCAGCAAGTTACCCTACCTTGGTGCAAGGTATGTAGAAATAGACATCGCCCTGGTGAATGTTATTACATGAAAAATTATGTTCAGACACCCATAAATTTGAATTGCACGTTATGTAAGTCTGTAGGGCATGATGATATGGAATGTAGGGCCTATGACCTCATGCATGAAAGGTCAAGGGATATATACAAAATTCAAGGTGAAGTACAACAAGATGAGAACACTACGCAGTATAATTCCCCTAGAAGAGGAAACTTCAACCCTCATGGTGGATTCAGAGGAAGAGGACAAGGAGGAGGTATGGGTCAAGGTAGAGGTCAGATCATTTGTTATAACTATTCATAGCTAGGTCATTTGGAAGGGGACTGTCAAAACCCTTGTACCACTTGCAGTTACTGCAACTCATTTGAACATGTCATAGAATATTTTCTTGTGTTGTTAGACAAACTTCAGGAAAGACGAGGAGGAAACCAACAAGTACATCTAATCATAGAATAACCTTGTAGATAAGATCCCAGAGTCATTGTTATCACTAGAGGAGGTGCTGCTACAGGATAAGACAAGGTGACTCCAGGGAAGACTATAGAACAATCAGTAGTCAGAAAAGCTGAGGATAACACACAAGAGTTTGATCCAAATAAAGAGAAGCAACCATTTGAAGAGGCAAGAAAAGAGTTTAGAAGAGATCAGGCTTCTTCATCAAAGGCACAACCAGAAGTGAGAGAATGTGGAATGCACATGGCCTTTGATCAGTCTCCTTCGCCTGGAGAAGGAAAAAAGGTAAGAAGACTCATGGAATTTTTATGCACTTGTATTAATTTGATAAAGGATGAGAGAGTTGTACAAGAGCTCCAAAACTTGATCAGATAGTATGATCTAGGAAAGGTATATCCTCTACTGAATAAAGTAGTACATCAACTATCCAAAAAGAGAAGGACAAATAAGGAACTACACCTTAACGCTCAAATTGGAGAATATGATATAGATTATGTGGTCCTCGACTTAGGATCAGAGGTCAATGTTATGATGAAGTAGAGCTGGGAACTGATGGGAAAACCTAATTTGATCTATTCCCCCATCAGGCTTAGGATGACTAATCAATAGGCTATGAGCCCCTTCAGAAGACTGGAACATGTCCCTATGGACATCGATGGGGTCAGAACATTTCTGGACTTCAAGGTGATTGAGATAGTCGATGAAAGTTGTCCTTATTCCACGTTGTTAGGAATTGATTGGGATTTCAACAATTCTACTATTTTTTATTTGAAGAAAAGAAGAATGAAGTTTGAAGGAGATGGAATTAGGGTCATCGCACCTCTGGATCCTGATGAAGGTCCCAGATACACAGAGCCCATCAGAGAAGAGGACCATGCATATGAGCTAGAGAATATATACAAATTGATCGCAAGACACTAGGATTACATTAATCTTATAGAAGATGGGAATTTAAGTTGAGGAAGTGACAGCGCATGCTCATCAGACTCAGAAGAAGCACTAGAGAATTGGCAGAACAATATGTATGAATTTTATGTGTGGTGATGTGCTAGATTGACCAGAGAAGTTTGTTGGACCATCACAACAGTAAGTAATTTACCCATGTTTGATGGTTTAAATCACTTAGAAAATTTCTTATTGGAATTTGAAGAAACTGTACTAGTACAACAGAGAATGTTGGCACTGGACGAGGCTTTGAAATCTACTCTAGAAATATGGTGGGAACACATAAAAGGAACATCGTGAACTGAATACAATGTCGCACTTTGATGACAAATCAATTTTCAAAACAAGTCGAAGGATGTGAAGTTAGGTACACAGGTCAAATTTGTTTGAAAGACCACATGCGATATTGTGAGGAGGCCTGGAGCTGCATTCCTCAAGAGCAGTGGGTGCATAAATTCATCAATACTCTAGATACAACGCCTATCAACTGGTACCTTAAAGTGAAACTGTGCCTCAGCGTTGCATATTGGCAAGGTATGACACAAAATTTTGTAGCTACATTTTTATTTTACAGTCAATACCCTATGGTAGATCAAGCTTTACTGGTTGTAAGACAAAAATTATTTGAGGAGGCACCTAGCCTCCTTGTGGAGAAAGAATAATATGAATGGACTGCACCTCTTCAAAAATTGCAAGGATGTTACAATATCAATGCCAATGAAGACAATGATCCTAGGAAGGTGAACATCGCAAAAACATTAGGAAAGAGAAACATAGAATGACCAGGAGTCGAACTACCTTTTATTGACCAACCAATCAAAATCAAGAAAGTTAATATTGGAACAAAGCAAGCACCTAATATTCCTAATGTTGGAGATTACTAGGATGATGCCACTATTGATAAGATCACAGAGTTACTGCATGAATATCAGGACTTGTTTCCAAACAATTTCACTGATATGAAGGGCATTAAAGGGCCCATGGGAGAGATGAATATCCCCTTGAAACCAGATGCAAGGCTAGTTAAACAAAGACCTTACAGATTGAACCCTAAATATGAGGAGAAAGTGAAGATCGAACTAGATAGAATGTTGGAAGTAGGGATCATAGAACCTGTCGAAGAGTTAGAATGGATCAGCCCTATGGTCATGCAGGATAAGAACATTGGAGATATCATGATATGTGTAGATCTCAAGAAGTTGAATGATGCATGTTTACATGACCCATTCCCTACACCATTTACTGACAAAGTGTTAGATAACGTAGGAGGTCAGGATGTCTACTCCTTCACCGATGGATTCTCAGGATATCCTCAGATCAGGATTGCCAAGGAATATCTCCATAAGACCACATTTTCCACAAAATGGGGATCCTACCAGTATACAGTGATGCCATTTGGATTGAAGAATGCACCAGCCATATTTTCTAGGGTGTCGGTCGAAGCATTCAAGGAATTTTTACATAAATTTCTGGAGGCATATTTTGATGACTGGACTGTTTTTATCTTTTTGCAAAATCATATTGAATGTTTAAGACTAATGTTTGATAAGTGCAGGCAATGTTAGATTGCCCTGAACCTGAAGAAGTGCATCTTCTTTTCACCCTTTGGAGTGCTACTAGGACATATTGTGTGTAAGCAGGGATTGCTGGTAAATCCATCTAAGATTTCCATTATAGTTGATTTACCCCCTCACACTTTAGTCACACAGTTGCGCACTGCGCTTGGGCATACTGGATACTACATGAAGTTAATTAAATGATATGCACAGATTACAACACCCATGGAGAATCTTTTGAAGAAATATTGTCAATATCAATGGACGAAAGAATGCCAGTAGAGCTTCGACACACTGAAACAGAAAATGGTTATTGTGCCTATTCTGGTTTTCCCGGATTGGAGCAAGGAATTTCATGTGAATTTTGATGCATCTTCTATTGCATTGGGATCAGTGTTAGCACAACCAAGAGCAGGAGATATTGACCACTTGTTATCCTTTACTAGCAGGAAGCTATCAACAACTGAGATAAATTACACCAACACTGAGAGAGAAGGCTTAGGCATGGCATATGCGCTGCAAAAGTTTCACCACTACTTGTTGGGAGGACACTTTAAAATGTTCATTGATCACTCTACGCTGAAATAACTAGTCAACAAGACAGTATTGGGGGGAAGAATATGCATATGGCTTCTGCTATTTCAAGAATATGATTTTGAGATCATGGTTAAGCCAAGGAGAATTAACAAATGACTTGACCACTTGTCGAGGTTGGAACATGGAGAGGAACCTACTATATTGGAGGATACATTTTCGAATGCACAGTTTCTAGCCATTAGAAAGGTTGATGATCACTTTGTCGAAATAGTCCAGTTCCTATCAACATGAATAGAACCTAGTGAATACACAATCACCCAGAAGAAACAGTTGGTAGTGTGCGTTGCATATTTTTCACTTATAGTTGGACAACTATACAAGATGGGACCTGATGAGATCCTGAGGAGATGTTTCATGGAAGTAGAAAGACCAATGATTTTAGCAAAATCTCATGACGGCATCAAAGGTGGACACTACGTAGGAAAATTAACAACGCAGAAGGTTCTTAGAGTTGGCTTCTGCTAGCCTACTTTACACAGAGATGCTAAAGACTACTACAGAGACTGTGATGTATGCCAAAGAGTTGGGAAATTGTCCAGAAGAGATGACATGCCATTAGAAACCCAACTAACCTTACAGGCCTTTGAGAAATGGGACATTGACTTCGTGAGACCTATAAACCCACCAGGGAAGCGCACAGGAGCCAGATACATTATCACTGTGACTGAGTACTTGACCAAATGGGCTGAAGCAAGAACAATTAAGGACTGTAGTGCAACTACAGCTGCACATTTCATACTTGATGATATCATAACCAGGTTTGGATTCCCAAAGATCCTCATGAGTGATCAAGGTACACATTTTATTAATAAGACTATTGAAGCCTTGACTCAGGAATTTGAAGTTCACCACTAGAAGAGAACTCCTTACCACCCACAAGTGAATGAGACAGTTGAAGATTTCAACAACATCCAGGAGACAACGCTAATGAAGATTTGCAGTGTAAATAGAGATGACTGGGATTTGAGAGTAGCAGTAGTATTATGGGCCTATAGAACCACTTGCAAGAAGCTAACAATGAAAACCCTCTTTAAGTTGGTTTATGGCCTAGAAGCAATTGTACCCATGGAATATTTAGTCCCCAACTTAAGAATTGCAGCCTTTACAAATATGGATGACACTAGCGCTATTCAATAGAGGCTCGCGCAGTTGGTCGAACTGGAGGAAGACCGACTTATTGCAGGATTCCATCAACAAGTTCAAAAGGAAAGAGAAAAGGCCTACCATGACAGGAATATCAAGAAAAAAGAATTTAAGCAAGGATATCTGGTATTGATATACGATAGCAAGTTCATGAAGCATCCAGGGAATTTCAGAACACATTGGATAGGGTTGTATGAGGTTGTCTATGTCATGGAAGGAGGAGCTACACAGTTGAAAACTTTGAACGGAGAATGGAAGGAGGGATTGGTGAATGGGAGTTGGTTGAAATTGTACTATGACAACCAGTTGCCTCGCAGCTCTCAGTAAAACAGAAGGAGATGGGTCTAGGTACCAGGTGCATTTGAAACTGGGTACCAGACATAGAAAAGATAGTCTGGACACAATGAGGAGGACCAGAGAAGAAAGCACAAACTATGTTGCGCAGTCTGCAGTTGAAGAAAATATGAAGGTTCAGATCAGAGTGCCTCGGGATGAGTCACAGGTGAGTGTTGGGAGCCTGTTGTCCCTTGGTTATGGAAGTAAGAGAAGATTACAGAATAAAAGATGAAATATGACTTGCGTGGAAGACACAATGACTGATACTGCGTTAAAGTGATCCAAAGAGAAGAAAAGACAGAGCGAAGTAAGAGAAAGAAAGTCATTGGACGAGGAGACTGAGGAAGAAATATCATCAAGGAAGATGGATCATGGACAACTCAGCAAGCGAAAAGAGCCAATAGTAGATGCTTTGGAGAACCTCGTGGGAAGGAAGGAAAGACAGGCTGGAAAAGCCCTGAAAACATGGGTCAAGTTGACCTAGGGTTTTAGACACCTATGGTTTTGGTATCTAGGGTTTTAGACACCTAGGCTTCATCCTAAGGTTGTCAGTGAGTTATTGTAATGTATAAATGAAGGTCAAGAGGACCTGGGATGGGGTTGTCGTTAGTTCGATTATGTGATGATGAGTGATTGTTGTTATTTCTGAGAGAGAAGTATTGTGTGGAGAGAGAAGTCTGTATTGTAAGATCTTTATCTGGGTGCGAAGATCAACCCTTCAGTTGGGTGCGCAGGGAAGGGAGATAGAGAAAAGAGAGAAGGAGAGAGATCTGTAAGCTAATAACACATATAGAATTGTAATCTTTCACCTAATATATTATAAAGCACAATTATGTGGACGTAGCCCTAGGGAGAGGGTGGACCACGTATATCCTATTGTTGTGTATGGTTGATGTTGTGTTATTTACGTTGTTACTTTGATGATGCATTAGTATGTTAGATCTGATCTATGACTGTGTGAAGTAGGTTTATGTTTGGGCTAGAATAATCTAATCTCCATGCGTAATTTCCTTCATCCCACTTTCATTTCCTCTAATTGCAGACACCTGTGTCCTGCAACCCCCTATTGCTACTTCGAGTGAGACTGCATCTGCTTCACAGGTGTTTCTGAAAGGGCCAGTAGTTAGGGATTTTTGGTGTTCTATTAGAACTGAACCCTGGGTTTTCCCCTGTGCCAACAATCTATGATTTCCATTTGACAAAAAATTGATTAGAAAAGTTGGTTTGCAAACCATCAGAGAAGGAGGCAGTTTTGAGATACTTGAGAATAAATCACAAGTCAAACATCTTGGCTAGTAGTGACCTTGGCAATTGTTTTATTTATTTTTTTCTCTAATGAATCACAATATGGATCACTTCCAAAGAGAAGGAAGTGGAGCCTAAAGAAAATGTGGAAAAGGTGCCTTGGAAAATTCTATTTTGGAGATGACTTGACCATATGGAGGTGAAGGTGGTGATATTTCCTTAGTTCAAAAACGTTGTACAAGATGATTGAAGCATAGATGGAACTAAATATTTGGGCATGAATATCTGCATCTCATGGTTTTGGTGTGATTTTTGGATTGATCACCCAACTAGATCAAATATTAAGGGATAGAAGTGTACAAAAACATGACAAAGTTGGTTAGAGTATTTATGCAGTAATAGGTTTGGATGGTGCAACACTTGGACATTTTTTTTATCTTCTTGATGAAGCTTGGATTGTGGTATCAGTAGGTCTTCATAGAAGTGTTGGACTTAGATTGTAGCCACAACAAAATATGATAGCAGTAACAAAGACAACCAAGAAGCATTGTTGGTAGAAGTTGGGAAAAGGCACTTTGTTCAAAGGAAGAATTGGATAGTAGGTGGTTGCATAGAAATTTTGGCACTAATAGTGTGGAGAAATTGAAGAATTCAATTGAAAATAGATGCATGGGTCTAGGAAATAGACTTGGATGATAGCAGGTCCTTGAGGATGTCGTTGAGAATGGAAATGACTTTCAATGGGAGAGCATGCAAGGCCCTATCCTTGAATGGATTCACGCACCTATGTCTCTTGATCACCACAGTGGTCATTGATAGGAACAGATGGACATGAAAAAAGGTTCATGGCTAGAAGAATCATTTTTGGGTACCCTTGCATGATGACAAGGTGGACCATAGACATGTAAAATTACCTTGCTCAGATTGAGCCCACTACAAACCTTGGCATCTCACATTATTTGGACACACAAAGAGAAGCTTGGAAGAGAACTTCATAAGGGAATACAAAGTGGGGTTTATCGTAGATGACCCCATCCAATCCACAAGTATGGTGCATGGAGAACAAGATTGGCATAGATAACTTGACCAACTATTATAAACTTGGATGCTTGGGATACATACAGACACAAGGATTTGGGAATTCCACACTTGGGGGTTACAATAGATAATAGAAGTTCCTTTGGGCACAAGAATTTACAGAGTGTAATCACGGGATGCACTCATTGGGCACACATCCATTGGACACACTTCTTGGTTTCACCCTTACCAGGTGCACTTGGGAAATTTGGGAACACTTTTTGGGCATGAGGCACTTTAGGTGTAACACTAATGGATGTCAGATGGTCGATGAAAAAGTCATGAAGGGGGTAGAGGCACCATCGAGCATGGTCAAATTTGCAGATTTGGCCACCAGGGTCTGACTTCGAGTGAAGGGGCTTATAAGTGCAATGCAAGTCTCATATAAAAGGATAATGCCTCAAAAGTGATAAGGATGGAACATCAATCATTCAAGAAGTCATTCACATAAGTGTAAATGAGCTCTACTATTGTTCTAATTTCATGGTTGGCATAGTAAGGAAAATTACACTTGTTGAGTGAGAAGAAGAAGAAGACAAGACCTACAAGAGGAAGGCATGCAGTTTCTTTAGGGGTTATATTGTGCAAGCATGTTAGGAAATAGGAAAAAAACAAATTTTCCTTAGAGTCATTGTACATCTATAATAGAGTTGCAAGCAGAAGGTTGCAATTCCCTTGTTGTATATCTGTAACATTCTTTATATAATAAATTTAAGGAACCTACCTTGGGTGTTGTCTATCTATGTGTGTTGTGGACTCTTTATGTGTTTTGTGTTGTAGTTCATTACTTTTATTTGCATTGGCTAAGTATTGAATTATTTTCCAAGTGTTAAAGTATTTTTGGTATATTTTAAAGGCCGCAATTGGACATGTGCCTACTATTAAATTAACTTGGTTGAGTAGGACTTAGTTTCATTTGGAATATTGTGGCTTAAGGAAAATTTAAGAACAAACCGTAAGTCACGAGGTCTATTCTAGTTGTAGTGGAAACAGGTTGGCCAAGCCCCTACAACTAAGGCAAGGTAGTTCCACATGACCTTAGGTGTCAGAATAACCTTAGGAGAAACTTAAATTTGCAAATAAAACTTCAAAAAGAATATAGGTTTGGGTCTCTGACAATACTTCACTACTTTCCCTGGCAAATCTTTGTGAGCTTATGACTCAATTTAGAAACTTGCATTCATAACCCCAATGATTTGGGCATGCAAAGTGAATCATTGTTATGCATTAACAACAAGTTATCCAAATTCACAAGAAAGGAATCACTTTTTCATTAAAGGTTAATTTGTTGCCTCTCTTGGGCATATTTGATATCTATCTCTAATGATTTGCATCTTCTAATGCAACAATTTTCTCATGTGAGATTTAAACATTTTTTTCTTATAAAATTTGGCTTTTAATATAAGTGGTTTTTCCTTATAACAAATAAAACTTCAATCGTGACTTCATATGAAATAGTGCAAGAACCAAAGTGTTGGCATGTTTACAGGAAGAGTGTGCTTTTCATTGATGGAAATAACATAAGGCGGAGCAGAAGGCGAGAAAGATCAGGAGGAAGAAAGGCAGTGGTCGTTGGATCACCAATCTCGAATACCCGACAACCATTGGATCATTCTAAGTGGAAGGACGGGATAAGATAGAAGAGAAGCACCATAGATAAATCGATCCATCGATCTAAGAACATGATCAATGAACAACATTTTGTTTAGGTTAAAAGATGTGAGGAGGTTATTGTTCGAGGAATCTCAGTTCGGAAGAATTGGCAACTTGAAAGTCGAATTACCTGAAATCCAAAATGAATAAGGACCATCGGATCTGGAGAAATGCGATGACCATTAGATCAACATCCAGTGACCAGAGGAAGAACAGAGGAGAAGTATAGATGTGATCCATTGGATCTGAGCATCGAGGATCAACAGTCATTGGATCTGGAGATAAATGCATGAAGGTTAAGCCTTTGGATGAGCGTAGGAGAGCGGACTTGTCAAAGTCCCAAAATCACGAAGTAAGCAGGGACCGTCCATCATCAAGACTAACAGGTGGCACACGATCCACAACTCTAGATAGAATCACTTAGGGATTTTATGTTTGGAAAGGAAACAAAAAGTCCCGAAGTCCCAAAGGATGAAGTCCCGAAGGACGAAGTCCCGAAGGACGAAGTCCCGAAGGACGAAGTCCCGAAGGACGAAGTCTCGAAGGATGAAGTCCCGAAGGATGAAGGTCTGAAGTTTCTCTCAGTCGTCGATCTAAGATACATTTCAGGAGTTAGTAAAATCGTTAGATCCAGGAGAAGAACATGTGTCACATGAGGAGATCCACTTCAGCAAGGACACATGGTGCAATCAGATAATGACAAGTGTCAAGTTGAATCGACATTTCAAGTACGTGCAAATCATGAATCTAAGTGACACGCGACAGCTACTCAGATTGTGCCACGTCATCAAGTGACGTAAGAAAGTTACATCACTGCGGGATTTTTACCACCAGAGATTAGACTAAAGTCTCGAAGTCTCAAATGCCGAAGACCCAAAGAATACCCTAGCCATTGAACGCCAAGAGGGGTAAGTGTCAGAAGATTATGCATTCAGGCGGAAATACTCCAGGAAAACGAGAAGGAGAAAAGTTTAAAATTATCGAAGCCCAAACAGTCGAAGCAGCTGGGAGTCGTCGATCTATGAGAGGACAGGTGTCACCAGATTGCAAGCTCCAGGTAAAACACTTGAAGGGAATTTGAGCTAGGAGAAACTTAAATCTGAGAAACTTAAGTCTCGGAGCGGAGGATAGCCATTGGATTAAAGAGGACAGATGTCAACAGATCTTCCATTTCTTAAGATATCCAGTCAGAAGAAATGAGAAGTTGATATTTGAAATCTTTGGAGTCTGAAGACTCGAAGGAGATCTCGACCATTAATCCAAGAGGGACACGTGTCAGTGGATTTCCAACTCCATAAAATTGGCGTACAAGGGAAAGCAGGGTTTGAAAGTTGAAACTCCCGAAGCCCGGATCACGAAATCAATCACAGCGGTTGATCTGCAGAACTTGAAAGGACAGATATGAATCATCAGTTCAAGAGCACCATCAAGATCGTGAGATCGATGGTCCCATTGCATTGTGGGGATTGAAAGTGTGTGAATGTTAATGAGTTGAGGGTGGGTCACAATCGAAACCACAGTTTTGGAGAAAGGACACGTGGAGCCTCGAGGTAAATTGTGGGGCGAAACATAGTTTTTTTTAAACCACCTTTGGATGCGTTCATAATCACGTGGTCATATGAGTTCATCGCTCAGGGTCATATCAAGAAAGGAGCTAGTGCTCACTAGGTGTTAGTTCAGATTTCAGGAGTTCAAAAGTTGGGAAAGTCAGGGTTGGCTCACATCCATATACCTGAAACACGAAGTCCCGAAGTGCTTGGCCCCAGGTCACAGCCAGTGGTCACGTGGAGAGAGAAAATATAGGAAGGAGCTAGTGTTGCTAAACTCCACTTCAGATATCGGGAGTTGGGAGAATCAAGATGTCTCATACCAAGATTCCCAAAGTCGTGAGTCACGAAGTGCCTGCTGGTTAGGCGTATGGTCACCACCGATGGTCACGTGAAGGAAGGGGCTTAGAAGCCAAAGAATCCAAAAATGACTAATTGTAACTACCAGAGAAGACGAAGAGTTGTGATTTCCAGAGAAGCCAGATAATCTCAAGATAACACCCACTAACGATCAAAAGATTTAGAATAACAGCCAAAGAATATGAAGAGTTTGAATCATGATCAGGTAGAGGACTCGAGGTGATAAAGACATGTGGAACAAAGAAGATAGTGTGATTTTTCGATATTTATGCGTGTGGGTAGAATGTGACTGGGTACAGGATCTGAACTGGAGATGAGAGGTGCAGCTTATAGCATGCAGAGAGAGCACAGAGTATAAAGGAAGAAGAGAAGTAGAACAGAGGCATCGGAGTGCGCAGCAGGAGAAAGAGCAGAGTATAGAAGTGAGAAATAATAATAGAAGTTGGAAGAGGTAGAGGAGACATGGAGAAGTAACAGACCATATCAGAGACAGAGCAAGTAAGTAAAGTTTTTTAAGATTCAATCAAGGTGGTAGGGTGGTGCTAGGGAGGATTGCATTCCTCTAAATTCTAGTTGGTAATAGAAGATATTTTGGGAGTTGGTGCTTCCATCTAGTGGGTGCTAGAGAAACCTGGGAGTTGGTGCTTCCATCTAGTTGGTGCTAGATAAATCTAAGAGTTGGTTATCTCTGCAAGTTGTAGCTTGATATCAGAGGTTGTATCCTCATATTTGAGTTGGAGCTCAAAGACTGTGATGTACATGAAACTTGGAGCTTGATTGACATCCTGAGAAGAAGAGGTTTTCACCCTTATGGGTTTCCTCATGAAAATCAATGTCTCTATGTATTCTGTGTGATTGATCAAATATTCTATATCTATGCATGTTAAGTTATCAGCAACACATTAAATAATAATCTAGAAAGAATCAGAAAATAACAGGAAAAGTTTCAAGCTTATATACATAACTGATTCACCCCCCCCCCTCTCAGTTATATTTCCAACAATTGGTATCAGAGCCGGTGCCTTTGATCAAAGGTAGATCCATAAGCTTGAACATGACTATTCATGATGGAAGTTCAACTAATAGACCCCCTCTATTTGATGGAACAAAATTTTCCTTCTGGAAAATAAGAATGAGAACACATTTAATGTCTTTGGGTGTTGATGTTTGGGATGTCATTGAAACGGGATATGTGAAGCATGTAGTCTTGGCCTCAAAAGGTGATAAGATGCAATTTAGCTTTAATGCAAAATCAATGAATTCCATCCTCAGTGGACTTGTTGAAGCTGGATTTTTCAAATTCATGCATTGTGATTCAGCAAAAGTTATGTGGGACAAGTTGATAATTAGTTATGAAGGTAATGAAAAGGTGAAAGATGCAAAACTTCAGACTCACAGAATGAAATTTGATCAGTTAAATATGGATGAAGACGAAACTATCAATAAGTACTTCTTACATATAGAATAAATTGTCAACACTATGAAAGGCCTAGGTGAAACGATAGATGAATCTTTTCTAGTCCAAAAAATATTAAGATCT
>WSFP011475024.1:0-17123 GCA_009831015.1 Picea engelmannii
ACAAGTTTTGTTTTTACTGTAAAGTGAAATTCTAAATAAAAAAAATACTTTTATATGTCGGAAGTTGAATAACTTGTGAAAATACAATTTTTTTTGTCATAAAACAAGCAAAAGTGTAACCCACCTTCATGATTTCACCCACATACATTCCTCCCAAATGTAGCTTTGGTGTTATTATTTTCAACAACAAGACATCCCTAAGTTGCGGATATGAATCCAAAAGAGGTTGTGGTCCCTAAGGATAGCTAATGTCCCCCTCTCAACAGTCAATTCTCACAACTAATTCTAGTCCACTAGCTCTCTTTCCCTCAACCTGGACAACCCAAAGGATGGAATCCCACTTCAATGGTCATAGTCCCTCAAGCCTTTCCACTCCCCTCTAGAGATTCCTATATAGGTTGGAAAGGAGTTATACATGCTGGGACCTGAGGAATTTCATAGCTACAACACAAATTATCCTAGCAATAAAATGCTTGCTTCCTTGGCGAATTTTGAACAACACGTCACTCATAAGCCCGTGACCTCCTTCTCCATCAAATTACATTTCCAAACAGCTTCCAAACATGCCCACGAAAACTACCTTCAAGCTTTAACACTTAGAACTCCATTTCTAGCTAGAAAACTCCATGTCAAAAAAACTCTCCATGCAAAAACGTGAATGTGCAAATATGGTTTCCTACACATATAAATTTCCTCTCTTTCTCTTGCTTGTTTGAATTGCACTCTTCTCCAAGCTAACTAAACTCAACCCCCATGCTCTCAATAACTATGGAATGTGACTCTCACACCCACTCTCTTACAATAATTCAATGATTGGGCTATAGAAAACTCAACAACCAATCGAAGGTTGATAGTAAGGTTAATTTAGAAGGAAATAAGAAATGGGTTTTCGTTTAGTAGACATGGGTAAACTCTCCCCTCCCATTGGACCCCTTCATATCTTATGGATAATTAGCCCCAAAATCTTCGTCTGTGTTTTTCTGTCACTTGCGATTCATTTTATTCGTTATATTAAATTTACATAATTTACATATTACATCACTTTCTCTCTCGACTATTAATAAATTTACAATACACATCACTAGTTTGGGGTTTGAAAACAGGGATCTTACACAAGTCACTAGCTTCTTGATCCTTATTCTTCATGATTTCACCTTGGAGTTATATTGTACAATAGACCTGCACATTCTTCTTTCATGGAATATGACCATCTTGTTAATAAGGCCTTGACCAAACACTCTATCCTTGAGTGTTCCTCTGCTCATCAACAATACCCTATTTTTAAAAACGCATCCCCTTTTCATTGTCAGGATGTTGCACTTCAAAATTTGCCTCCATATCATTAGACATGCACCTTCCTGAAATATACATGCATCCCTCCATGCTAAATATTCCATCTAGTATGCACCATTTTTCATTTGAAATTTCCAAAAGTAAGTTGCTTTGGAAATATTCCACATTTAACAATTGTAATGATTTTTGAGTCTAGTTGTCTTTTTTTCCAGCAACTTTATGAAACAACCAGATACTTCCATGGAGAAACTAGAACTTTTGTCATGTTATCCTATGGATTTCCTTTCTAATGTATATAATCATGCTTCAATATTGGTTCTAAGCTAAAAATTATGACTTCCTGAATTTTGCATTTATGCCCCTTTTCTACACTTGTCTCACTAGTATAATTAATCCTAGAGGTTAAATTTTGTCACCTATAGAAGAAATTATGGCGAGAAATATAATTATTTTATATTGGGAACTAATATTATTCATGATGGTGAGTACACAACAACTTTCTAATTGGGTATTTGATGCTCCATTCAAATTCTGCATCCATTTGTATTTGTCAACTTTGTCCTTTTTGTGTTTCCTCCAGACTCGAATTTTTAGCGAAAATCGTTATCTCCCAAACAAAGAAAAATAGGGAAAATTTTATTAATACAAAGTTGTATATATATTTTAGGAGGTAAAATGTCAAGTAAATAAAATTTTCCATATTGGTGATCTGGAGTCCCTTTTTCTCCTATGAAGATCTCAAGTATCCCCAAAAAGTGGCCTAGAATAGTGGACTTTTCCCTGTTTTGGAACCTCCACTCCAAACCCTTTGGAATTTAGAAAAAATTCCAATTGATTGTCTTCATGTCTTCTTCTTGGAATCACTATAAAAATTTCATCAATAATAGGGCCTTTGTCAGAGTGCCACCCTATTCTTCAAAAACCTCTAATTTGCATTTTCTAGAAAACGAGAGCAAAAACGTAGCATCCCCAACCCCAAGCTTGACCATGCCACACAAAAATGTCTTTATGATACTATTTAATTTATAACATGCTCTTCGTATGTAGTAATTATGCAACAAACAACACACAATTCATGCATAAATTATGAATAGTTACAACAAACACAATTACATATATTTCACATAGTAAACAACATGTAGATATAATTACATCACCATACAATTACAACACCATATAATTAACATAAACATGCACAATACTCAGCTAAATAATTCACATAAGAATATCAATTATATTTCGTAAAAATTCACCAAATTTTCGTAGACCTTAAACATTCCTCCCAACCATAGACTGAACTAGTTGTAAACTCTCTACAGTGGGTCACCCCTAAGTTGGGGCTATAACTCCACCAAGGAAAAGGATTCCTAACCCAGGATAAGGTCTAGCAAATAGAAAAAATTCTCAGATTAAGGTGCCAACTCTAGTATCCAGTCTACAGCCTCTCATTCCCCACAACCTGTCCCACACGGTCATGAAGTGTACCCCTTCTCTGCTCAACAATCATTCATTTGTACCACTTCCCTTTTAGGGCTTCAACAACAAGATAGATAGGAATTCTCAGATATTTGTAGCTGCATCCTAACACACAGGGAAAAAATTCACAACAGTTCTCTCACATGGAGAGAATGCTCATAGTCCTAACAACCCGCTTCTTCAAAATGCACACAGGCCTATCAATCTGCTTCTTCAAAATGTATACATGCCTGAAAACTTGGTTCTTCAACTCTAATTACTTAGATATACTGGTTACAATCAACTCCAAATATTTCCAATTATAGGTACCAAATATGGATGGTTGGAAGGTATGAATCATAGGGTTCATGGTAAAAATGATGAGAATAATGGGAATTACACCAATTTCCCACTTTATATTTGCATATCCCCAACTTGACAATTGTCATGTTGGGAACTACCTTTTCCCCACTTTCTCCCACTTGGTGATATGTTTTCCATCCATAGGGACTTAGGATAAAATATCATATAATTAGACTGAATAGGAAATATTATTGTAATATTCGCTTAGCCTTAAGTCCCCTTGGCTTAGCCCCTCTTCCTAGACTATTATCCCCCCTTTCCCTTCTAGTGTATTTCTATCCCCCCATACTCTTTTTTCTCGGTTGGTCTACAATGGTGATGTATTTTTATTAATAATCTGAGTTTGCTTACATATTACAGTGATAGGATCATTAGGATTTTATCATCTAGGCTCTATGGCCTAATAATCACATAGGCACTCTCTCCTATAATATGTTGGTTCACCATCCTATAAAAAATATGTACAATTGTAACTGGGGATCAACCTAGGGTATTACATTCCCCTCCCCCTTATTGATGCACTATCCTTAGTGGATTATATAAAATTTACAAACAAAATTCTTCAAAAATCTCCATGCCTTTTCTACTGAAGCTTATTTCCTTCTGGTTCTCTTCTTTCCAGGTGCCTAATTCATGTCTCCATACTTCAACTATGAATTTTTTTCTCTACTGCAAAGAGTTGTTTTGGGAAAGAATTTTTATCACTATTGTTTTTCGATAGACCCTCATGATTTTAGTCACCTTTCCATATGCATTCTTGAGATGAATATTCCTTGCTGCACTCACCCTTCTAAGCTTAGGCATCCCTTCACTACTACAAAGTCTTTCAATGATCCATCTTGCCAAGGATTTCACATACAAGGATAACGTCAACACATTACCAGACCCCCACCAAAGGTCCACTTTCTATATAAATCATAGGGTTCTAGTGTCCCAACAATATTCCTTCTTCCCAAGCATTCCAACTGCAATAACCATCATCCCATCGGTATCACATACATAAAATCGTCATGAGATAATGTCATAACAATTTCATTTATAAATTCATTTTTTTTTATAAGGGAAATGAAAATTTCCCCAAGTATGAGATTCCATCTCATAATTTTCTTGTTTGTTGCAGCAACACACATCAATATTTCTTATGAATTTCAAAAGTGTCATACTCGAGAAAAATTTTCTTGCAATAATCCATCTTGCATTTATCTAAATAGGTTGTTAGTATTTCCCATACAATATACTTTTATTGTAATAATTACAAAAGTTCACAAAATGATCTCAGAATTGCTTACACTTAAAAATTCAATCACATATATCAATTCATTTATGAAATGGAATGAGATTATCATTCCCTGCACATGTGCTCTCAGAAACCAAGATTTTTCTTTTTCTAGCCATCATTATTTTCATTACTCTATTCCCCTAACATAGTTTTTTTGTAGTCCATCCTCAAGTGACTACTTTAGCCTGCAACTTCTTTTGTTGCAATGTTTAATAGCTCATGAAATGTTCTCAACTTCATAAGTTAGTAATAGTTACAACATTTTAGTTGTTAGCATAATCATTTCTACAAACTATAATATATGCACGCATTTACCAAAATGCATTCAATAATTTCTTGAAGCATACACAACTCTACCTTAGCATGCATGTGTGCAAACTTCCACTTTCACACTTTCATGATCTATTCATGCATATTATTCAATTGACCCTTGAATTGGCTCCACAATTCCCTTTATCTAATTCATGCATCCCACCATGATGAATTGGAAGGTATGGCCAATGCCTCAACACATCATCGATACACTTTCTAATGCTTTCTCAACCATTTGGATTCCTTTCTTTTCGACCCAAACACTACATCAAGAATAAAATCATGTGGTGCTCCTTAGTGTTAGAAAAATAGTTGCAGTCCAAACATTAATTATACATAGGAAGTTCATAGGATACTTGTGTGGCACTATAACCTTTCCATAACCAACCATGTCATAGTCGCACACATGACTAGCTTTACTTAAATTTATCTCTATAACAGGGTCACACCCCTTTATTTCTTTAAACGTTATTAACTCATAACCAACAAAATCATGACATGTTATTATGTCATATGGATGCATTCAAAATTTGATATCTTTTATAACTATCTCAGGCCTTCAGCCTTTACCACACCCAGTGGTATATCATTCCTTTAATGCATTCAATTCATACAATAATATCACTTTACAAAATAACTTTGGTTGAGGGAATTCTTACCTAAATTCCCTTAAGCAATTATGCAACATAAGTACATCCAACTCATACCTACATAGTTGTCCATGAATTTGTTGATTCTACTTGATTAGCTCATAACTGGTAGAAGCTTACAAGTTTCCTTCATCCACCTCTAATCAAAAAATTTCCTTTATGATATCTTCTTCATATGGATGACTTCCATGTGCAACAACATCATCAACAACACTTGAAATCATGCAATAAACTCCCTCTTTCTTGGCACAACATCCATCATTAGAAAATTTCATACACACACACACACACACACACACACACACATATATATATAACAATAGACTACTCCTAGTCCTCAACATGTTATATATATTAACAAATCTACATTCACTAATGCATATCTATATGCACTAAGAGTGCATCCTTAAGATGCTCATAAATGCATATGTGTTTCATCTTCATGTGCTATGTATGGTTTTCCAACAGGCCATATCATAATTGTTGCTACAACACTTCCAAAAACCTCTTTATTCTTTTGCATCTCTCTTTGTTGTTCATGGCTATTCTCAAGTCTTACTGGATTCCTGTACTCTTTTATGCTCTTGCTAAAATCATTGAACATGATTTCTTGCTTACAAATCACACTTTGACACTTAACATTTTTAGCCAAACCACACTTGGCCACTTAACATTTTCAACCATATATTATGTTGATATTAAACTTCAACATTTATCGATTTCCTAGATCCGTCTGAACCAAGTCATACGTAAGAAAATTATATTTCCAACCATGTTGTCTTATAGACTTTGGATCTTCAACATCCATTTACTTTACTAGACCAAGTTGATTCAACTTTCCCTTTCTAAACACTTTAGATATTGTTGTTTCTTGCACCATTATTTCCTCCTTCACTAACCCATTTGGTCTCAACTTAACTTCCGTGGTCAATATTCTAGCATAGTGCAATGCTATACACATTTATTCTTTTCCAACTTCATAGAGATTAACTGGAATTAGTTAATATTTCCTTTATCTTCCATCATAACTCGAGTGGTACTTCCAACCCTATAGAATATTACCAATGTCTCCTTTCCACTTGAGATGGTTTCTCTCAGGTACCATCTCTTTTGCATACCAGTAAAACTTACAACCATTTTCTTCTTCATGATCTCTTATCGATTTCCTTCTTGAATATCACCTCCATGCTTGAATCCTTTTGACTTGTCATCCCAATCTATTTTGGGAATGCACTCAACACCTTTGGAATGCATCAATAATCTTATTCTATTGTAGTCATCCCTCCTAGAGTGTTTCCATACACTCCTATTAGTTGGAAATCTGCCTCATGGTACCTTCTTTCATTATCTTAAGATGTTCAAGGACTTGAATCGGTCCTAGAATCCTTCTTCCATTTATCATGAAATACCCTTCCTTGAATCCTGAATGAAACCTTATGGAACCAATATGCACACAATGCATTATGTATGCATATGTTGGCACTCTTTAGCATACATGTACCTTCATTACTTCACCCCTGAAGTTCTAACACTTATACCATGCTTTCACTGCACTACTCCAACCACCATAATGGATCTATTAATCCAAAACAACATAACTAATCCCTAGAGATGATGTACCTTATATCCATGTATGAATTAAGTCTCTCTTTATCAAAATACTAGCATCCTAGCATATCAATCCTTTTAGGACAATTCTTTCCAAAATATATTTCTTGATATGTACATTGGCATCCTTTAGAGTGAATGGAATTTCACTAATTCATCCTCTTAAATATTTACTCTTACACCCTGATTCCACTAAGAAATATGATCAACATAAGTGGATTTTGTTTTTTGCATCGAATTCCTTTACACATAAATTTTGTCTTCTCAGATTCCCAACCCTTCATGAATGCACCGATCCAGGTGGATATTGGTGGCCACCTAGCTATTCCAACTGGCTTCTCTTGCCCGTTTGTAGTTCAACACGTTCTTTTGTACTTCTTTGTAATTGTGGGTTCTACACTTCTAGGGGTTGTCTGAAACCCTACACATCTTCTAGGTGGATATTGGTGGCCTCTCACCTAATCCAACTAGTTTATTTTGTATGTTTTCATTTCATCACATCTTGTTGTACTTCCAAGGCCATTTTGGAGCCCTAAACAATATTTTTTTGGTTATCCATAATCAAATTGTAAACATCTGCATAGTTTTATGGTGTAATATATAGCTCTTTGAAATACCTTTCCAACGGGCTATCACGCACCTAAAATGAAGGTCGTATGCAAAAGTTACGACCCTGAGTAGTTGAGGTACTAACTTACCCATAAGGGCCCACATGAATTTTGGTGTTTCACCTCCTAGGGTTAGGTTTTTGGATGTCTAGGGTTTTGGAATTTATGAGTAATATTAAAAAGGCCTATGGATCCTCATTATAATGATTCTTCTTAGACGGGTGCATGTAGCAGCCACATCTCTTCTCGAAGATAGCTACCACCATTCAAGAAAGTGTTTCAGTTCTGCAGTTTTACAATTTCAACCTATTTTATTTTTTCAATAGAAGATATTGTTCACTGGATGTCTGTGTTGTTCTTCATATCTATGTGTTTATTGTATTTAGTTTGTTAATCAGTTCATTCCGCTCCTAAATCTGTATCAGTGGTATCAGAGAAGTATTCTCTTCATTTATTTTTCTTCGTGTATGTCCTCGAAAAGATCTGGGTACAAGAAGTTGGGATTCGAACCAATTGAGCCATTGCAATATCGATCACGTCGAGCCCGACAACAAACCATGGGAGATGAAAAGAAAGATGATGGAGTAGAAGATCCTTTTAAAATGGTGCTCGAGGAATCCCTTGTGCAACAAAGGAATGAAATGATGGACAACTTTGTGCAGATCCTTCAGCGACTGCCCACAGGAGAAGCATATTCATCAAACGGCCATGCAACCCCCTTCAAGGTACAGGTAAATTTTGATATTCCATTATTTGAAGGACTGATAGATGCGGATGTTGTAGATAAATGGTTGAATCTGCTGGAAGGGTATTTTTCGGTCCATAGTTTTTACAATAAGGAAAATATTACTTTTTCACTCCTTAAGGTCATACCCCATGTTAAGGATTGGTGGGACACTTACTCTAAGCAAAGGGTCATAAAGGAATCTGGAATATTTGTGGCTTCCTCTACATGGGATTTCTTCTGGGATGCCATTAAAGAAAAATACTACCCTATTGGAATCTACGAGGGCCAGTACACCAGATGGACCACCCTGCATCAAGAAAGGGACCAGACAGTACCAGATTTCACCAATAGTTTCCATACCGTGTGCACCAAGTTGGGTATCAAATACTTTGAGTGACATATGGTGCTCAAATACCACATTTTTTTTCATATATACATTCAAACATAAATGGAGTTTCTGGACATCACCTCATTGGATACAACTTATAGATATGTTGTCAAGATCGAGCAAAAATTTAAGCAGAAGAGGTGAGAGTTTAGATCTACAGACTCCTCATAGCTAAAGCAGGGAAAAGGTGGCCCCAACCCACACAACAAGGGACAGAGAAATGATCAATCTCATGACAACCAGTCCAATCCACAACACAACAAGGGAAATGAGAAGTAGAAAAAGGACATGGGAAAATGGTGTGAATACCATAAAATCCCTTAGCACAACACTGAAGAATGCCACTCTAAGTAGTCACTCATGGCCAAGATGAAGTCTTCTGAGTTAGAGACTGATTCTAATTCTGAATCAAATCCAAAAAGAGGGAAGTGAATTATCAATGCTAAACCCAGTGCCATTTTCGCTACCACCAAAGTCTATCCAAGAAAACTAGAAGAACCATAGGAAGGGGAATGTCTCTTTCACTCGCAGATGTGGGTAAAGGGGGCTCTGCTTCATGTCATTGTCGATAGAGGCAGTCAAAAGAACATGATCTCAGAAGAGGTCATCAAGCAGATGGACCTACTGATGACACCGCACCTGAAGCCCTACACCATCGGTTGGCTTCGACAAGGAAGAGATATCTCTGTCAACCAACAATGTCATCTTCCCTATGACATCAATCCATTCAAAGATGAGGTATTTTGTGATATTAGTGCCCTTGAAGTTTTTGATGTTCTTTTAGGACAACCATATTTGTGGAAGCAGCATGTTGTGTATGATTCTATACCTCACAATGTTATTATTACTTTGGGTAGACAATTGTACAGGATACCAGAGGTAGTGCCACCTACTGCTATTTTTTTAATCTCTGCTAAGAAATGTAGTAAGTTCATTTCACATACTGGGAATTTTGTCTTCTTTATGATCTGCACTCATAGTAAGCATAAGGTTACCGCCACATCCATGGCCTCTATTTAGAGCCTCCCTTTACAACAAAAGAAAGTGGACGGGATCATGGTAGAGTACAAAGACATCTTCTCCTCACCGATTGGGGTACCGATGCACTGCCAAGTCAAGCATCCAATTGATCTAACCCTCGGTGCACCTCTGCCTAATGGACCAGTCTATCATTTCTCGGTGACGGATAATGATGAAATCAAGCGTCAGATCCAATATCTTCTTCAAAAGAGGCACATCAGACCCAACTCCTCCCCTTGTGGAAGCCTGATTGTATTGGTGCAGAAGAAGAACGGGACCTGGTGACTCTGCATTGATTACAGAGCATTAAACAAAATCAACGTCAGAAACCGATACCCAATTCCCATGATTGATGACCTTCTTGACCATCTCAAGGGGGGAAATTTCTTTAGCAAGATTGACCTAAAGTCTGGGTACCACCAATTTCCCATTGAACCAACTGATGTCTAGAAGATAACTTTCAAATATAAAGAAGGTCTCTTCGAATGGTTGGTCATGCCCCTTGGCCTAACAAATACACCAACCACTTTCATGAGGTTTTTGGATGATGTATTGATACCCTTCATCAACTCCTTTTTGGTGGTATATATTGATGACATCCTCATCTTCAACATAACTTGGGAGGAGCACATGTGGAATATTCAACAGGTTTTGAGCACTCTGCGTCAGCACAAGCTTTATGCCAACTTGGAAAAATGTTCCTTTGGCATGAACAGGGTCCAATACTTGAGATAAATTGTTGATGAGCATGGGGTACATGTCGATCCCGCTAAGAGCCAACTCATTCGTGACTAGCCAGCCCAAACCACACTAATAAAGCTTCAAAACTTCTTGGTATTGGTCAATGTCTACCAACGGTTCATGTTGGGATTCTCCCATATTGCATGGGCGCTCAACCACATGACCAATGGTGGTGGCAGGGAAAATTTCATGTGGGGGAAGGAACAACAACAAGCATTTGATGATCTAAAGCATCACCTATGCTCGACTCCAGTACTCTCCTTTCATTATCTACAACAACCATTCGAGATTGATACTGATGCATATGACTATGTTGTAGGCACAGTTCTCACTCAACATGGTCATCTGATGGCATACCATAGTGAGACACTCTCAGACACTGTCCGGAAATACCCTACCTATGACAAGGAAATGTATTCCATTGTACAAGCCTATAGTCAATGGAAAAATTACATCCTGGGAAAGGAGATGATCATCCACACTGATCACAAGCCTCTACAGTTCATACAGACACAGGGAAGTTGCAGAACGACCTCCATCATAAGTGGTCCACCTACCTGCAACATTTCCAACTCAATATCAAGTATAAGACAGGTAGCCCAAATCATGTTGTTGACTGCCTCATTCGACCTCCCGTGGCTACACTCACCACTGTGCTCCATTCCTATGGACACGAGGCATCTTAGTGGCCCCAAATGTACCATCAAGATTTATACTTCACCACCACCTATCAACTCTTGGGTATAAGCGCGACTGTCACTGATTTTCACATTTAGGATAGGTTGTTATGCCATCTGGGCCATATCTATGTTCCTACAAGTGAGCATGAAAATATAATTTGGGAAGCTCACTATAGTTGGGTGGCAGGACATTTTGGCATGGAGAAAACTATGTTCGTTCTCCAGAAACATTTTTATTGGCCAAAAAATTGACATGATGTCAACAAGTATCTCATATCTTGCACTACCTATGCTATTGACAAGCCAACCATAAAGAAGCAAGGCTTATACACCCCTCTTCCTACCCCTGAGAACCCTTGGGAATCCATCTTGATGGATTACATGTTTGGCCTTTTGTCCACCAAGCAAGGAAATGATTGTGTATTTGTTGTCGTTGATCAGTTTTCGAAGATGGCCATCTTCACATCCTACAAGAAGAACATCACATAAACAGACACTTCCAAGCTCTTCTTTGAATGAGTGTGGGTCTATTTTGGGATACCACAGAACATCATCTCCGACCGGGACAACAGGTTCCTCAATACATTTTGGTCAAGTCTCTGGTCACTATTGGACACCAAGCTCACTAAATCCACTCCTTTCCACCCCTAAACAGAAGACCAAAAAGAGGTCATCAATCGGGTGATTGTGCACATCCTATGCATGTACAACTCTAAGCATTTTCATACATGGGATGAGAGTCTCCCCTATGTTCAACACACTTACAACATGTGTCTCCATAGATCCACTGACCATACCCCATTTCAGATGGGAATGGGATTCCAACCCTTGGGTCCCATTGATGTTGCACTACCTCTGGAAACTACACAAACAAAATATTCCCATGTTCATTCTGAGACTAAAAAAGCCACCATATTCATTGAGCGGATTCAGTACATCCGCCAACAGGTCCATGAGATTTTGCAGAAATCCAATGCTAAGTACAAGCAGTGCCATGATCAACACACAATACTACACCAATTTCAGGTTGGAGACAAGGTCTGGTTACACTTGCATAAGAAGAGTCTTACAGGGCCCCATCGGAAGCTCTGCCCACTTTTCTATGGGCCTTACACCATCACCAAGGTTGTGGGTAACAATTCCTTTGAGCTCAACACTCCACCATTCCTTGGCTTTCACCGAGTGTTCAATGTGGACCTCCTTCGGGCGTATTTTCCACCATTATTGGACACCTCAGAGATACCAGAACAATGGAAACCAACAAAGCTCAACCCTGACTGCATGGAACATGCATCCACTGATCAAATAATGTACAAACAGATCAAGGGCACTCTCCAGCAGAGGATCCAGCTTTATCAGGTTGTCAAGGCAGGGCAACTCCTACACTAAGGAAAGTGGTTCACTCGGGGCCAAATCCAACAAAAGTTTCCTCACATGATGGTGGAACTCAAAACAATGGAGACCATCGATTCCTAAGGGGAGAGGATTGATCCAGGTGGATATTGGTGGCCACCCACCTATTCCAACTGGATCCTATTATTCATTTGTACTTCAGCACGTTCTTTTGTACTTCTTTGTAATTGTGGGTTATACACTTATGGAGTTTTCTGAATCCCTACACATATTCTAGGTGGATACTGGTGGCCTCTCACCTAATCCAACTAGCTTACTTTGTATGTTTTCATGTCAACACATCTTGTTGTACTTTCAGGGCCGTTTTGGAGCCCAAAATAGTGTTGTTTTGGCTCGCCACAATCAAACTATAGACATAGTCAGATTTTGACAACGTAATGTGTATTTCTTTGAAATACCTTTCCAACGGGCTATCACACGCCTAAAACATAGGTCATATGCAAAAGTTATGACTCGGGAAGTTGAGGTACCAACTTACCAATAGGGGCCCAGATGAATTTTGGCGTTTCACCTCCTAGGATTAGGTTTTTGGATGTCTAGGGTTTTGGAATTCATGAGTAATATTAAAAATTCCTCTGGAGCCTCATTGTAATGAATTTGCTCAAATAGATGCACGTAGCAGCCACATCTCTTCTCAGAGATAGCTACCACCATTCAAGTAGGTGTTTAAGTTCTGTAGTTTTACAGTTTAGGCCTATTTTATTTATTCAATAAAAGATATTTTTCACTAGATGTTTGTGTTGTTCTTCATATCTCTTGGTTTATTGTATTCAATCTGTTAATCAACTCGTTTCACTCCTAAATATGGATCGTACACCTAGATTCATATATTAACATTATTCATTCTTTCCTTTTGATCGTCTTGTGAGACATCCTTGACATATCACTCTTTCCTTGAATGCCTCTGCATACCCTTAACAAAAGTTCAAACCCTTTCACCTACTATGAAAACCAACCCTCCATACTTTCGAGGTTGCAACTCCATGTATACCCACTACTCATGCTTTATCATGAACCGTATATGGTCTCTCACTTACTCAAAATCCCCATTTGGCATGAACATTTGTCATCCAATTTTTTTTTTCTAGATCAGGATTCCATTGGAATTCTTCCATATTTCTCACCAAGTCTAGATGTCTTGAGCTGATAGCTCCCTCAAGGACTTAGTGCAGATTTCAAAAAATTGTCCCTGCCTTTCTCCTCTTATCTGTAGATATTCCTTTCCTTTTCTCTATTTGTTTGCAACCATAACATCTGAAAAATATGCATACAACAACATTGGTTAGCTAAACCCATTATATAAAACGCTAGAAACATAGGCACGCTTTTCCCTTTTAAGTGCATCGTAAATTTTGTTTCTGACTTCCTGTGAATTTTGCTAGTCAAGTGACATTTCTGGGTGCATACATGGACTCATCTATCCAAGACCTTTCCAACGACTATTAGCTTGCTCAACTCTAAGTCTTGAGAAGAAATTTATTGATGGAAAGGGAAAGGAAAGGAGTATTATCTAGGAAATAAGATCGAATAGCACATGCAATATAGATTCAAAGCTCAATGACCATCCGATCATTCCTTTGGATTTAATCTTAACCATTGGTTTGTTATCGGTGGACACCGAAACGCTAAACATGACCTTAATATTCAAAAATCGTCCGATCTGGACTCTGATTCAATCTCATTCGTCAAAATATTTCACCATGGTTCTAAGGTTATCATTTATTCCATTCAAACTTCCACGGCCTCCAAAATACACTCTCCCATTCCACCTCCCTTATTTTTCACCTTCTAAGGCATTTGCTCGATTCACTTGTCTATATTTGTGGCCTCGTTCGTCTGACGAATTCCCCATACTTAGACAATTTCATATAATTTACCGTGCTCTGCGATGTCTTGATACTTATTCAAATTTTTAAATTTCACTGTGGGTTGCGGTAATTTCACACTTTCTCCATACATACCCCCAATCCTCTTCGTCTAACCGATCCACTCTTTTACTTAGTCAATTCTTGAAATCTCATTGTGGGTCTGGAGTCAAGGTTCTGCAGGATAGGAAAGAAACCTACCACTGCGGCTCCACATCACTTTCCACCTGCCACACCAACCATATTGTACCTACTACCATGGAATCACATGTCACCCTTCTACACATGTCACGTCAGCTGACACATGGCCACCACGTTAGCTGATGTCACTGTACGAAAAAATACCCATTTTTTTTCAAATACGCCCAATTTCATAATTTTGTTTCTTGGTCATCATTAAAGCTCTGATCTAAGCTTGCAACAACCATTTTTTTCCCTGCAATATGAACTTAACCCCCTTGAATGAAATTTGACTCCTCTCTGTTGAATTTCCCAATAATTTAACTGTATAAATTAGGGTTTTTGCTCATTTTTTCCAATTCTTCCCAATAGCATAATGACTTTCCATGAGTGTCATTGCAAACTCTGTAATTAGCTTCCTTATAACCAATTATTCCCTGTAAACATCAATTTAACCTATTTTCTTGAAATTTGACTCATCCACATCAAATTCACCACAAATTATACTAGCGAAATTGAGGCTTTTTCCTAATTTCATGCAATTTCACTATGGTTGCTCTATCATTCTAGAATTCCACCAATTACAGGCCTAGAAATGCCCAATTAGAGATTTAAATTGGGGGATTTTTTTTAATCCCTCAGATTGATTCCTTCAATTACTCGTGAAATGTCTCTAATTTCACTGCAGTAATTTTATCAAAAAAATTGCAGACATACTCTAAAAATTAAATTTCTGCATTTTTTATCTTCATTGTTCTGCTAGCTCAGTCCATGCAGGCTCAATGTTGAACTGGAGTTGTGATATCACTTTGTAGAATCCCCAACCACAAGTTGGTTCATGCCACACAAAAATTCCTCTCTAATATTATTTAATTTATAACATGCTATGCATATGTAGTAATTATGCAATGCAAACAACATACAATTCATGCATAAATTATTTATAGTTACAATAAACACAATTACGTATATGACACACAATAAAAAACATGTAAATATAATTACAACACCATATAATTAACATAAACATGCACAATACTTAGTTGAATAATTCACATAAGAAGATCACTTATCTTTTGTAATAATTCACCGACTTAATGCAGAGCTCAGACGTTCCTCCCAACCATAGACGACATTGCTCGTAATCTCTTAGAAGTGGGTCACCTCTGTCGATCTGGGGCAATAACTCCACCAGGCCAAAGGATTCCTAACCTAGGCTAAGGTCTAACAAAAAACAATACAAATTCTCAAACTAAGGTGGCAACTCCAACAACCAGTCTACAACCTCTCATTCTCCATAGCTTGTCCCACTGCAGGAAGTATACCCATTCTCTGCTCAATAGTCCTTAGACTGTCCCACTTCCCTTCCGGAGCTTTAGCAACAGGTCATGCATGAAGTCTCATAGATATGTAGCTGTAGCCTAACAAACAAGGAAAAAATTCCTAGTATTTCTCTCACTTGGAGAGAATTCTCACAGGCTTGACAACCCACTTCTTTAGAATGAGCACATGCCTAAAAAATTGCTTCTTCAAAATGTACATAGGCCTGAAAACTTGCTTCTTCAATTCTAATTACCTAGATTTACCAGTTACAATCAACTCCAAATCTTTCAAATTACAGGTACCAAAGATGGATGGTTAGAAGGTATGAATCATAGAATTCATGGTAATAATGATGGAAATAATGGGAATTACACCAATTTCCCACTTTATATTTGCATGTTCCCAACTTGAAACTTGTCATGTTGGGAACTACCTTGTCCCCACTTTCCCCCACTTGGTGATACATTTCCCATTCTTAGGGACTTAGGATAAATATCATATAATTAGACTTTAGGAAATGTTATTGTAATATTCTCTTGGGCTTAAGCCCCCTTGGCTTAGCCCCTCTTCTTAGCTCTTAGCCCCCCTTTCCCTTCTAATGGAGTTTTTTGCCCCCATACTCTTTTATTCTAGTTGGTCTGCAACATTGATGTATTTTTATTAATAATCTGAGTGTTCTTACATATTACAATGAAAGTATTTCTCACATTTTAGCATCTAGGCTCTCCAGCCTAATAATCACACATGCACTCTGGCCTATAATATCCTAGCTCACCAGCCTATAAAACATATATACAATTGTAACTGGGGATCAACTTGGGGTATTACAAAAATCGACTAGTTTTCCTCATCAACACTTTTGTAGGCCTCCTCACTTTGGAATTAACCCTAAAATTTCACCTAGATCTGATATTTGTTGCTCTTGTTATGGAAAAAAACAAGATTTTGGCTCCAAAATTTATTTTTTAATCTTCTTCATCTTTCTCTTTACTGATATAACATGTCATGTTCCTCCTTTCCTCTCTTCTACGACAATATTTTTTTCTCTTCATTATCGTATCACATCTTATAAACTTATCTTATTGTGCCAAATAATTTTTTCTCTTGTGATGTATTCCACTATCAAAATTTATTCATTGTGCATAATAAAACTTTGCATGGCAATATATCACATCCCAAAATTTTACCTTATGCAACTTATTTATCACACCTCATAAA